>JBBVQN010000022.1:600000-898026 GCA_038993655.1 Talaromyces verruculosus | reverse complement strand
GACCATACTCACTCAGACGCTTCTACGAAGCGTTTTGTCGCGACAGCCTATTTAGGCTTAGCGCCTTTTAAAAAACGCCTAGTAAAGCGGCTGAGAACTGAGATAACTCTAAATAAATAAAGAGCATGCATAGCACCAGTGTCACACGGATATCGTCGGGAGCTTCTGAGGAATTCTGACGTCGAAGGCATTGAATTGCTTTATTATACTCTCGTAGAGTAAACTCCTCACAAAGTCTGGTGCTATCCGTAATCGTATCGACTCCGAACAGATCGCGGGCTTGCAATCGGCAAGATCTAATTGTCTCACCTTGATGGACCGAACCTAGAGCAATAAGAGCATACCCTACCGCCAACTCCCTTGAGCTCAGCTGAAAAATTAATTTATCCCAAAATTCTGAAGGGAAAATGCCGGGCAACTTTAAAACCGTTCGCCTCTGGAACCACGCCAAGCAGCTGATTTCCCTGTTGTCCAGCACACGGATGGTTGGGTTGCAGCTGGGCTGCACAGTCAAGTGGAGCTTCTCGCCTACATCTTCGATATGATCGCTTCCACAATACTTTCCTCCTCTTCCTCCTCCTCCCCAGACACCGTAACCATCACAGGTCCGACCTGTGGAGACGCACCTGTAGCACGCTGGACGACCTTCATCACACTTCACCTTTCGAATTCTACCACCAAAGATCAGGATGGGGAAAATACGAGAGAGAGAATAGAAGAAAATTCTCAAGACACCCGATTTCTGCGCTACTTACTTGCAAGTACGGCAACCGCTTCTCGCTCTCCTCTTCTTATTGGTGCCATCAACCATATTAGCTAATTTTGCTCCTGGTGTGGATGACGTCGTAGTGGAAGTTCTGGCTAATTTTGCTATGAAGCGGGACTGGTTGTTCATGTCGCGGTATAGTGATGTCGAATACCGAGTTGTAGGGAAAATTTGGTGGAATTGATTAGTGACAGGATGTTTTTATGGCCGACTATCCTGGGTATGCTCTTATTGGATAGCGAGGGAGCTTTCCCCGATATAAGGATTTGCCAAGAATCCTCCTTACGCGCACAATCCTGCACTGTGTCATGTGTATGGCTGGCACATACTTTCATTTGAAGACAATACAATACGCGTTCCCACTCAATTAGACACGGTTCGGTCAGCGGCGGCCCTTTAACGTAAATTACCGTATAATACTAGTCGTACCCTAACCATATTAACCTTTAATAACTAGCAAGTTGTTTTCTTTTTTTGTTTTTTTTTGAGCTAGCGCTCGAAAACGCAAGCGTAATAAAAAGGCAAAAAGCAGTATCTACAAAACTGAGTGGGATGAAACTAGTCCGATTGGGCGACTGGACATGCTTCATGTGGCGAGATCATTAGCTGGTTAGGAAAACAATAGCGTTATTAAAGTTTCTATCAAATAGCTCGCACGGATTCCTTCGGCGAATTTGTTGGAGTTTGTTCTCGCAAGGAACCTGGTAGCTTCAAAGAACATTGTTCACACACTAATCTTATCTCCCCCATTCTTTCGATAGGTAAGATGAAATGCTTCCGCCAATCAAATCCTTCGCTATGCGAGCAGACCAATAGAAATAGTTGAGACCGAAACAATCCATCCATCCCTGTATATCACCAGAACGATACCAGGCTCAACAATAACCCAGACTTGATTCAACTTAAATCCGTCTTCCACGGACGAAGTTCTTCTTCTTTCTGCATCTTAGCAAGTGACTTTCTCTCAACGGACCAAACGTTCGATTTCATTTCTCATCCATGGCAACCCATCTTAATGACGCATTATGCCCACACAACGCTGTAATTCTGAAATGAACAACACATAATTTTCTCTTCCGAAATATACCGTTTGAAAGGTAGAAAATAATTAACTCCGGACTGCCTTCTACTGGTTGGTTTGCGAAGTCCACGATCTAGTTGGCTATTCTGAAGATGGTATCCATAATGATAGCTGGTGAGGAGTGCTTAACATTTGCCCGCATTCTGGCGTCACGTTTGGGGCGATGAACAGCGCCTGATTCCTAGATAAAGAAGATTTAATATGTTTGTCGAATATATAAAGATGACTGAGGGAGTGCATCTGTCAAGCAAACTGGGAAAAGTTTATATTCTCACTTCATCTTTTACCAAATATTTCTCAAGAGTTTTATTCGGACACAGCAAGATACATATATTGCAAATATGGTTCAAACAAATCTATTTATTAACAACGAGGCAGGTCTTGCGGTACCAACACGCTCAATCCTCGTTAACAGTATGATTAGTACGCTCCGTCCTCCTCCAGGGAGACGTTTGCGATACATGATCCTGCCAATCATTGCCTAGTTACAGACCAAGTTCAAGCAGCCTCAGAAGCGGATGTCAATAAGGCTATTGCTGCTGCGCAATCTGCCATTAAGATATAGTGAAAGACGCCAAGCAGCGAGCATTCTACGCTTATACTTAAATATGCGGACATCTTAGATCCTAAGGCCGCAAATGTGACGAAGCTGGAATCTGTTTATATGGGGACTCCTATAGTAATTGCTTAGATAGTTGTATAGATGCAAGCTAAGATATTTCATTATTATATAGACCTCAAGAATAAGATTAGCGGTGAAACATATATAGAGGATGGTGACAACTATTTCAAGTTGGTGAACTATGAGTCTTTTGGTATTTATGCTGCAATTACTACATAGAATAGAACTCACCTCTTTGTTAGATAGAAGGAAGGCTTGAAATTAGCCTTACCCAGAGCAAGTAACTGATAAAACATCGATTGCCCCAGCTAATTGCAGTAGGGAATACAGTTATCTTATAGTCTTCAGAGAAGTCTTCTCTTAATATTCTATACTTAAAAGCTCTATTCAAAAAAGCGGGCTTCCTACTAGGTATTACCAACCTTCTCTCTAGGGCTAGTTAAACCAGATCTTGGCTAACCTCTCATATAGATATTATGGAAATTTCCTCTACTAGATCTACTAATACTAGCTAGCAGGTTCAGCTCACAGCTACAAAAAGCAACCTAAAACACATTAGCCGTAAACTTAGCAGAAAGTTAGCATTAATTATCTTCCTAGATATAGACTTCCAGACAGCAGTGCTCCACAACTTATAAAGCTTTTTATTTAATAATACTTAATCCTGCTCTACATGATCACAGATCTTTATTCGCAAAGAGATTACACCCGAATTTATTAAGGCTTTAAAGGCATTATTTGTAGGTCTCACTGCCGCTCTCAAAGACCCATCCATTAAGACCATATTTATAGTCCCAATAGCAGACTAGGCGTAGTTTGAGAGAGTTATAGATTTCATTAATGGAGCACAGGAAGAAGGCCTCGACACTATGACGGGACTGACGGGAGGTGTGCGACAGGGCGATAAGGGACACTACTTTCAACCTACGGTGATATTAAATCCTGTAGATAATAGTAGGATATACAGAGAGAAAATTTTCGGTCCTGTCGTGACGGTTCGAACTTTCAAAAGTGAGGGAGAAGTCATCAATATGGCAAACGATACTATTTACGGCCTTGCAGTGAGTTATCACACATACCCCCTTGGTAAATCGGCTAGCTAATGGCGTGACAGCAACGGTATACACATCCCGATAGTTATTACTCGTGCGATGAGTCTTGTCTCTGAGCTCGAGGCAGGTATGGTCTCTGTGAACAGTGCTCATGCTGCTCTGAACGAAACTTCGTGGGGATGTTGGAAGCAGAGTGGATATGGGCGCGAAGGCGGTATTCACGGAATGAAGTCCTATCTCCAGACCAAGACGATTCATATTAATATGAAAACTCCTTCCAGCTAATCGGTATTGGGCATTAGTTTAATACTAGCAAATTTTCGTATTTAGTGTCCGCCCTTCTACTAGTTTGTACAAAATTCCTGGCTAGATCGGAGATATAAGAGTCGTAAAAAACATCAGATAGATACAATATTCCCTCGATGGCATCTCGAAAGCGGTAAAATCAACCTATTACATATTGACTCATCATGAAGAATTCCTTCTTTCAGTCCGTTATGTAGTAAAAATCAATGTTTTTCGGTTGGAGAGATGTAGCGCAAGATGTCAACTACTTATAAGACCTTTCCAACACAAAAGCCCAGTGTGATGATAATGTATTACTCTAATCAATCTATTGACGTTCATTCATTCAACAGCTTCAATTTACAATAGCGCAGCTGTAGCAACGATTTCCTCCGGTATAAGAAATCAGTTGAAAAGCCATGTCAGAATCTCAAGAAAGTGAAACTAGGATATTTTGCAAGCACTCAGGCACCCAAGCAGCTCCTGGTTACTGGCGATATATATCGAGAGTACATGTATACCCAGGTAGGCAATGCGACTGGAAAGAGTTGACATCGATACAAACTTCTTGAACGATCACCCGTGCCATGGATGATACCATGGGATATATAAAGGAAAGAAGTTGATCCCAGTGCCCTTTGCTCAACGTTGATGAAGTCGAGTTATGAATCAAGTATATGCTCAAAAGAACCTGGTACCTAAAACACCCTGACGCCCATCCCATCAAACCTCCTATACTGCCTCTGCAAAATCTCCAACAAATCCACCATCTCCCCGGGACACATCCTCTGCCTTTCCACAAAAGCATCAACCAATGCATTAATATGTGCGTTCCCCTCATGCAAATGCCTCACTTCTCGTAATCGTTGCTCCGCCCAATCACGATGTATAGGGTCCTCAGTCTCAATCATAACCATGAATATTGACCAGGGCATGCGTTGCAGCAGTTTTGGTTCGACGGAATATTGTTTGTAGAGTAGATCCAAAATGTGGGCGACGGCTTGACGTTGGACGTTGTTTGGGGGCCGGGATTTGGAGTGGAAGATGCGTCTGTGATAGAGGATTTGAGCTTCGAAGGCGCAGACGGCGAAGTAGATGGTGTATAGGGCGCGGTGGGCGGAGAGGGAGGAGGTGAATTTGGCGGTTATGAACATGTCGCTGTATAGCTGTTCATTGAAAGTATTAGTACGGCATATCGTTTTTGGCAGGGTTAAAGGGACTCACCTCTCGGATTCGCATTATTTCGGCATACAACGTCTCTGGAGTCATTGAAGATTCATTGGCATTGCCCAAGGCGAGCTGCCATATCTTGTTCCATATTATGATGGCATGGTGAAGAAGTTCTAGGGCTCTATGGTTTTCCATGTCGTCTAGAATTTGCTGGTCCGGGTACTCCTCTGCCCAGAGACAGCGGCCCCAAATGCGTGCGCATTGGTGTAAGTAATCTGGATGTAAGGCTGAATGACCAGATTCGATCAATGTGTTGTATAGAGACCCCGTCAGACCCCGAGGATGACCAGAGATCTCCATATATCTGGTCCTCAAGTTAGTCATACTCAAAAAACGCAGATAACGAGCCAGAGGTACGAGTGCAACGTACAATATCCAAAGCAGAAGCTGCGACGGAATAAACGACATGCCACTATCCGGCCTCGTCCCCGTCGTCAATATCGTATCCGGTATTTTCCTTGTGACAAAAATCTCCGGGTGAGCCTTGAGCAAGCACCGTACTCCTTCTATATGCATTTGAAAATGTTTCACCGAATGCCCAAAATACCACTCATACGTAATCATCAGAAACATGATAGAAAATATCATCTCGGACCCAGATTCCAGAACTCGTTCGGCCTTTCCCAGCCCGGTGTTGGAGCTTCCGTGTTCTTCGAGGTATTGCCGGAACTCTTGAACTGCGAGTTCGTAGTGATATTGAGCGCGTCGTTTGGTAGACTCTTTCTCTGCTGTGGAGGAGAGATAGCCCTGACGATGCATGTCACTAGCCGCGATGGCGAGCATCATGCGCATTATAATTTTGTTGGTTGCTGCGGGACCTTTGTAGAGGAATCCGAGGCTACTCCATTCCCAGGATTTCATATAATAGAACACGACAGAAGACGAAGGGAAGTATCGAAAATAGATCTGATCTGCAGCCGTCATCGTAAGTGCATTGGAGCAGGTCATTTCAGGACTGCTCAATTCCATCACCCTCAGATCATGGGGCGGGGGGAACAAGTCCGTTATTGGAATCGTTGGTGTCGAGACTCCCAATATGCTCTGTAACCCGTCATTCCATGGCCAGGGCGTAGTGGTGATAGTAGTCGTAGTGGTAGTACTACGTGCTCCTCCTCTCCCCATAAGCTCCTTTGTCGTCCACGACGACGATGTCGATGTTGACTGCGCGCCATAATTCCGTCGTAAATAAGCCAAGTACCATTGCCGACTTTTTGCGGTAGACTGCGCGTGTCGAAGCTGAAGAGCTTTTCCAGAGTGTTTGCCGCTAAATCCCCATTCACAGCTGATACTCAACCGGTCGCAACGGTTGCATATGGGACGGTTTTCGTCGCATTTCACTTTGCGTTGGCGACATGTCTGGCAACCTATATAGGCCGGGCTCGTTAGTATCCAATCCAACCCGTTAATCAGTTGGTGGGGATCTCCAGCACTTTGTCACGGATACATACCATTCTTCGATCTTGGAGCGTTTCTTCCGGACATTACATGTGACCCAAACGGCGGCACACTGTCGTTGGATTCCTTCTAACACGAGGTATTGGTTAGAGCTTCAAAAGGAGAGAGGATGAGCGTCGTCGAGCAAAGAACTTAGAAGTGTTGCTCGCTCAAGCCTCGGATATATACAGTCGGGATTGATTCTGATAGGGAGTTCAAATAAATTAATCGGTGGGGCTCTACCAACAATTTATTGGAAAATCAAAAGCGCTGACTGGCTACGGATTGCTAAGAGATTAGATGATGGATGAAGATGGGTAAATGTTTATCATCGGTCTCATCCGAAGTCGAATAAATCAAGCTCTTATATACGTTAACAGTATGTGTCTAGGTACATTTGTAGAGTAATCCTTTTGTTTGAGCTCAAATGCATTCAATGGGTATATTTACTCGTAACATCTCAGAAAACCAACCCAGCGCCAATCGCTAATCGAAAAATCAATATATACATGATGGAGGCAGCATAAATATTTATGGTTCATGCCCGGCAATGCATCGATTCAATTCCGGCAAATGCTTCAACACCCAGACAAGCGGCTTTTTTTCGGCTCGCACCTATAAGGGAATTTGTGATTGCCCCGTTGGCTGAGGAGTCGCGACATAATTCACATGCGCAAACGATCCCGACCGCTTCTGTTGATGTATCTGTTTCTCTGTCGTATTGGAATTGGGTGATTTCAGACTAGGCTGAGTTGCGACTGGGTTTAGGATTGATAACCCTAATGTGCCCCCTTCTTCGATGTCTCGCAATGATGATTTTCGTCGTCCATCGCGATAAGAGAGAGGATTATTAGAGGGAGAAGTATATTCAGATGACGGTGTTAAGTCGAGATTAGGGTCCATTCTGCGTAGCCAGTAGACGTGCATGCGGTCGAGGGCGGTTTTGAAGTCGTCGAGGATGACGGTATCGCAGAGGCATTTGAATATGAAGGATAACTACAACGTTCAATGTTCGTCAGTAACCATATTGGACGATATGAGATGTATATGGGAGGTAAAATACCTTCCAAAAAGGCTCAACACCAGTCGGTAGAGCAGAAGAAAACACCCCCGTCACGCTCAAGATGTCGATAACAGTAAACGCCAGCGATAGACACATGGATAGTAGCATAACCCCAAATCGTGGGCTGACTTTGATCAGTTCAAAGAGACTGAAATCATATTGTTTCTTGATGACGTAGAACAGCGAGCAGGTTGTGAATAGCCACCACGGGTCACTAACACAGTATTTTAGCATATAACACTTTTGATTTCCCATATTTTGCCAACAAGAAGGAATCAAGCATACCGAAATAAAGGCTCGAGCGGCCTCGTCTTGATGAAAATCTGGTTGATATTGTTGAAATAGGTAAAATTTGCATAAATCTCGAGGACCCAATACGGCTGAACCAGGATGACGGTAATGATGTAGAATCGCGAGACGTTGGTAGACAAGAACGGTTTATTTTTCATCCATGCTATCACATTGTGTAAACTCCAGGAGACGTTTAATCCGATCGCTGTCACGGAGAGATACCATCCGTATGCGGGTGGGTGTGTGAAGATCCAAGTTCCGTGGAACATGGCCAGGAAGAGCTATTAAAAAGATTAACTGGTTAGTATATTGCTGCTTTTTGAAGAAGACGCTATTCATGCTCACCTCGGCAAGAATCAACTTGTGTAGAAGCACGCGCTTCCGCATGTTGGCGATGGTGATAGCAAACATCACCAACAGGGCTCCGACCAGCAGTCCCTGCCCCCATGCCTCGAGCACGAGGGCATCTGGCTCTGTGGGCCGATTGACCCTTTCTGATTCCGGTACTCCCATGGTGGGTATATAGTACTATAGACTATGCATACTGACAGCGGATGGATCGGATATTATATTGGACCGGGAAGCGCAGTTGTCGATGGAGGAAATCGTGAATACTTAATCCAAGTTCGAACATTAGAATTCAATGGTCTTTTTGTTGCATTTTCTTTGATCTTTGCTGTTTTGTTTGTGCTTGAAACTCGATCGGCAATGTTCTTTAGTCGAGACTCCAGTGTATGACTCGATAACGTTCCGAAATACCGTCGAATGTATGTATAGTCGCTCCAAAAATCGTTTCTTACTTTGCTCAAGGAAATGCAAAACAAAGATGCCCCAATTCGCAATGCACGAGAACCGGGTTCAATAACTAGTAATATTTAATATAAATCCGGGGAAAGCTGGGGGTTGAATGACTCTCCTCTTTTTTTTTTGCCTCACACTAACAACTTAGCAAGAATGGAGACTCGAGCACATCGTATAAGAAATCTTCTTCAGGTATTCTAATTTAACCAAAGTCTAATATGCCCTTTGCAGTCTTTTAGGGATTAGGACTAGGACAAATCGCCGAACTCGCTCCAGATGTCCAACGGGAAAACGGGGTTGGCTCCATTCTGGTCTCTGATTAATATAAGCTAGTGAAATCTTAAACAATCGCCTCCCAACAAACTTTTGACAAGCGAAGATATCTGATTCGTCCGTAGGGGGAAGCCGAGGTCAATGCACGAAAGGATTTAAGAATCAGGGCTCGAAAGGATAGAAAGTACGTACTGCAATTTGACGGCTGGTTTAAGTATTTCCTGTAGAGACTCAAGGATCCATGGTTCATGGCGTTCGGAAGCCACTCGAATAGGAAGAATCACCTCCTGATGATAAAATGCATCAGTGGCGACTCCAAACGTGCTGTGCGGTTATGGTACGCATGCGGACAGCGCCACCTCGTGGCCTTTCGGCATCAACGGGCCAAGCCATCATGCCACTAATCTGGACCGCAGACTGGGCGAGACGAATCCCACAAATCAGCGATACAGGCCACTGCGGGGTACGCGTGGATTCTGCTACCAAAGGAGTTTAGTGACTGTGCTTAGCTTTTCAATTCTCCGTTCCTCTGGGCTGGAGCCGGCCAGTCAGCTGTGGTCGGCTGCATCACCCGGCTGTTGGCCCATTGCCTTGGCCTGCGTTTGGGAATCTCATTTCAGATTCACCGTTCACGTCGTTCTAGCCCTTTCGGTCGATCGGATGATTTGGAATCGAGTATGATTCTGGCAAACACCTTGAGATTGATTTTCCAAAGATGGACCGATCGTGCCAAATTACATCGAATTTCGGCGAGGCCAAACCGGCGTTACGGCCTGGTTATGAGGGTTATCGCAGCATTAATATCCCTGATCAGCCTAGAGTCAAAAACACCCCAGTTTAAATTACAAACGGTCTGAATGTTAATTCGATAGAAATGCACTCTAACTAAAACGGCCGGATCTTTGAACCGAGAACTCCGATTCCAATTTGAAGGCATAGGCACCATTGGGAGCAACCGAGATTCCCCCGGGTTAACAACATCGAACAATCTATAACTAGTGGTCTGAGAAACGGTTCAAGATACTAAAAGTCAACTCCTCATTGAGTTACGACCAATAAATCCCCAGAGTGATTTAACTTCCTTCCCCGCAAACTCAATTTCGTCCTCGCGTATCGTCGGACATGTAAATTTCAAATGTTGCAGAGACCACCCGGGCATACATCAATTTATGCGTTCCAGGTTACCTAGGTAATGAGGAAGCCAAGTCGCTACTGAACATATATTACAGATGTCGCATAACGTAATTTTTAGTATAGTTAATGTCTATCTATCGCGCTGATTACCCAAGAACAATTAAAAGTCGTCCCGGATTACTAGTTGCTCAATTTATATTTATATTCCGAAGCACCTCCTTGCCGCAGTCGGGACCATAAGAGTCCCAATTATTTATCGCTCTCAATTTCGCACTTCCACTGCTCCCTCGCCTGCTGCAAAAGACCTGCATCAACCAACATCTCCCAACCGGTCAGCGCCAACCCTTTTCCAACAATTAGAGCTTCGTCATGCGCAGTATCCGTTCCCGCTGCAGCTGCAAAGGATGGGTGGTGAGGATACACGCCCTCAGCGGCGCGAATAGAGAACATGCTGTGCATAGTTGGGACGACGTAGCTCACGTTTCCTGCTTAGAATTAGTATTCGATTCTTTGGTAGGAGAATGGGTAAAAGACGAACCGATATCTGATGAAGCAGTCATGACTTTATCTAGCTTCTTCATGACAGTGCGGTCGTAAAGACCCATGCTCTTTTGGTATCGTTCACAGAGGGTATCGTTCAGTTTGATATCGGTATATAAACTGTCTCTATAATTGCGATACCTCGTTAGCATTTTCTGACCGTCTTGGTTTACGGCGGGACTGGAAAGCGTACTCATCCAATTTGACCTGACAACCCGTCGCCAACGCCGCAGCTTCAATGCAATTCCGTACGCGGGCAGTAAGCTTATTCAGTCCTTTCAATGTCGGACTGCGCACTTGCCAGTACGCCTTTGTGAAAGAAGGAATGACATTGGCCACTTTTGGTGTGTCGAGGAATGCGCAGTGAATACGCTCTTCGGGCAGAATCTGTTGTCGTAGCACGGCCACGTTATTGTAGGCTGCTATAAGTGCGTCGAGAGCATTGATACCTTCCCATGGGTTACCACCAGCATGTGCATTTTTGCCAGTGAACTCGACCTGGATTTGTTTGCGGGCGTTGAATAGTGTGCCTGCAATACCATCGCCCATTAGAGATGGGCCTCCATGACTGTTTTATATCTGTCAGTGGACTATATGCTACTAATTTCTGTGGGAATAGAACTCACGCCATCAATGAAATATCAACTCCCTTATAAGCTCCATTATCAATCAACTGGGCCTTTCCACCGCCATTTTCTTCAGCCGGTGTTCCAAGGAGTTGCGTCCGTCCCGGAATACCAAACTTCTTCAATGCAGCGGACAACGCCAAAAATGCAGTGATGCTACTAGTGGCAATCAGATTGTGACCACAGGCATGGCCAATATCTGGCAAAGCATCATATTCAGCATTGAAGTTGATTAGAGGGCCTTCTTCGGCGCCACCGCTCCCACTGCGGGCTTCAAATGCAGTCTCCAAGCCAAAGGCATGACGGGTGACTTGAAAGCCTTGAGACTCGAGGAATTTGCAGATTGTGTCGTGGGCATGATGCTCTTTGTATGCGAGCTCGGGGTTCGACCAGATCTGAGACCAATTGTTAGCACTTACTATATGAGTTGTGGTGCGTGTCAATGACTTACCTGTCTATTTACTTCGCGCAACTGAGTCTGGAGTTCTTCAATGGCAGCATCGACGACTGCTTTTACTTCATTGATGTCGATCTCGGTAGTTATTGCGGAAGGCATTTTTGGCAAGGCAACAAGGAAGCTTCAGCTAACTTTAGGAGACAGCTGATAGTTGAGATTCTGCAAGAAAGGTGCATTGACAAGAAGATTGTATGATAACCTTGCAGACACCATCTTATATAGGTAGACTTGTCAAAACAACCGAGGCATCTTCGCCTAATACCCTACTACAAAGTTCATTGATATCATTCAGAACAACGCCATATCCACTTCCAAGATACCGTATCTATCCTCATGACCATCCTCACGCAGTCAATGCTGCTATCAACAAACAATTGAAGCATTTCTCATAGATCTTTATCTACCCCACGAAATCGCCAAGAGTCCAATTGCCGACGTGCAGACAAACTGCCGATGCATCAATGAGAGACACAGGATTGCCGACCGAGTGGGGATATAATGGGGACGAAGATAACGCTTTGATAAAGAATAGGATTGCCACACGCTGATTGGGGGGAGTTTATCTTGAAGAACTTTGTATAGACATGACAGTTGAGATAGCTATGATACGATGACCTCGAGAGTAAGTTGTTGATCGTTTGAGAAGTATACTGGTCAATGTATATAATTCATGATGTTTTCCATGGATCGATGGCTTCTGTCTCCCATGAACCACTAAGTTACTACTACATTCATGATTTATATCCCTCTTTGTCTTGATTGAAAATTTCTAGTAGTGAAAGTCAAGGTCAACATGGAGAAGTCACACGCCCAGCTGTCTGCTACGATGCAGGTATCGGACCTCAAAACCATGGTTGCTGGCGAGATGGCAACCAACAGCAAGGATATCGACCTAGGTCAGATCCTAGAGGTTGCAACCTCGCCGCAGTTGGAACGAAAAGTTCTCGTGAAGATCGACTTTATGTCAGTTCATACCTGTCCCATTGTATGTGATGTCGTGCTAATGGCTCACGTGATATAGTATGATCCCCCTCATGGGCTTCTGTTATATGCTCCAATATATGGACAAACTCGCTTTGAGTCAGGCTACTCTATTCAATATCCGTCAGGACTTGGTATGATATTCACCCCGAATGACTGGACATAAACTGATGACGACTTGGAATAATACAGCACCTCTATGGCATGCAATACTCGTGGGCATCCGCTATATTCTACTTTGGCTACCTGGTCTGGAGTTGGCCAACCTCATACCTGATTGTTCGACTGCCGTTGGGAAAATACTTAGCTTTTTCCGTGTATGTTTTCTACTATATCCCACACACAGAATAAGTGGTCCTGACGCATGAAAGATTCCTCTGGGGAGGTGCCCTGATGTGCCATGCGGCATGCAAGAACTTTGGTGGCTTGATGGCAGCCCGATTCTTCCTCGGCGTTGGTGAAGCTGCCATCGCCCCTGGATTTGCCTTGCTTACCGGCATGTTTTATAAGAGGCAGGAGCAGCCACTCAGGTATGTCCATCAAACTCCCAGTTCACTCAGTCCTTGACACAGACATAACAACAACGAATAACAGACAGGCTGCATGGTTCATCGGAAACTGCATCGCAAACTCGATGGGAGGCCTCGTCAGCTACGGCATCGGCCACATCCACTCACACAGCCTGATGTCCTGGCAATTAATCTTTTTGATTCTCGGGGCCGTGACTTCAGCCTACGCAATCGTTCTTTACTTGCTCTTACCCGATTCCCCTGCCAATGCTCTCTTTCTAAAGAAGCACGAACGAGCCATTGCTATTCAACGGACCTTGGAAAATAAGACTGGTATACTGGATGCTGGCAAGTTTCAGACAAAGCAAGTGTTGCTTGCTTTGAAGGATCCCCAGGCGTGGTTACTAGTTACTTATATGTTCTGTGTGAATTTGTGTAATGGAGGAATTACCACTGTAAGTCCATTGTCGCCTAATCCATCAGACCATCCATTAAAGGCACCAAATACTGACATACATAAAGTTCTCCGCCATCATCGCTCAAGGCTTCGGGTACTCTACCTTCAAAATCCTCCTGATCTCCATGCCCTCTGGCGCCGCCCAACTCATCTTCTTAGTCATAACCTCCGGCATCGCCACGTATGTGAGGTCTACACGTATCATCATGATGATAGTCAACTGTCTCGTCGCCATGGTCGGATACCTACTCGTCTATCGACTAAGCGAAGACGCTCGAGTCGCTAAAATGACTGGCCTTTGTCTTGGAGCAGTCTTTGCGGCTAATATTCCTCTCTCGCTTAGCCTGATTACTTCGAATGTGGGTGGTTTTACGAAAAAGAGTACCGTTAGCGCGATGTTGTTTATTGCGTATTGTGTTGGTAATATTGTTGGGCCGCAGTTTTATTTGGCGTCTGAGGAGCCTACTTACGAGGTTTGTCCTTCTCTTCCCCAAACCACGAGACGAAAATGCTGACAAGACATAGACTGGTATGCGATCAGCTATTGCTGGCTTGTCTCTAGGTATTTGTTCTCTTGTAGGCCTGTACATGTACTATTCCTGGGAGAACAAGCGAAGGGATAGGGTATATGGATCACCGGATGCATTGACGGCTGATCAGCAGTTGCAGATGGAACTTCTTAATGTGACTGACCAGGAGAATGAGAGTTTCCGCTATGTTCTGTAGATAGTGCAATTCTAAAGTTCGTGTATATAGGGCTTGGGTTGATCCCGTGATCAGATGAAGCACAATTGAAATTTAGAGTCCTAGGAAATGCCCTTTGATGGACAACTATGAATCTTCAACTCTTAATTTGTAGTTTCGTACCATGCAATGCGTCATTACTTGTTGTTCTTTTTTAGGATTTGTTGGAAATGAACATTGATCAGGATGCACAATAGCTGCTCAATGAAGATGAAATAGAGAGACAGGTTTGAGCTCAATGTGAGGATATACAAGTTTCCTGTTATCACTGGGGGTTCATACATACTCGGGTTGGACTCGTTTGTCTGCGATTGCGGGCACTCGTTGCTCAGGAAATTTGTCTTTTAGATATGACCAAGGAAACTCTCAGTCATCAGAGACGACAAAGAAAACATCAAAGCTAAAGAAGTGATGCTCAAGTGAGTGTTTGGTATCAGTTTTCTGACTGGCCAGCTACCTTGACGCGTATGTTTGCCCTGATTACCCGACAAACAGCCCTCGATCGCTGGCTCTTGCCGTTTTTGGTTGTTTGCACTCGGGATTTCAGAGATGGAATTTTCCTTCTTCATATCAAACAGCACATCCGCCAAATGTAGCCTAGCATGATCTGGGTCGGAGGATATAACACTAGATAGCTTTCAACTAATGAAATAATACCTAAGATTTCGTCTTCGTCCCCGTATTAGTAGGAGCTGTGTTCTACTTATACGGAGAAAGTGGAAGTCAAGAGCTTCATTAGTTCTACTCGTTGTTCCTTCATTATAACCCTCGATTGACGAACAGAACAAGAGTCATTTTAGATCCCACCAAGACTTTATTTTAGTTGTGCTATCCGTGGCTACCTAGATAAGTAAACCCGGTCATTCACGGGCGAATGAAGATCTTGGCCAGGGATGCGCCGGTAACTCGAATTCATGTTTGGGTAGTGAAGCTTGCACCATGGAGGACCAAGATTTTCGAAGCTGTCACGACAACATTTCCGCTATCTCCGAAGTATACATAGCGCAGGGATTGGCCACTTCTCACATAAGAAAAGCATAGCTCCGACACAGATATATGAGAGTTGACGCGTGTGGAAATATTTGAAGTTTATCTTACCTGGGTACCCAGAATGATCTAGTTTTGCTATCCCCGTCTTACCTCCATGTCCGTTTTGGCGTTTAGCTCCGGCGTCACGAACGTGGAAATGAGTGTGCTAGTCAAGTGAGATGTACTTTTTCATGTGCACGCAGTCAAGTGCATTCGACTTGGCTTGCAAACTGCAATATGTAGTATTGATGGTCATTGAACAATCTCCGACCGAAACAGGTTGCTCCCAAGATAGCTGCAACCCTAACCCTTATCTTTGGCCCCCACAATCGAACCAATCGGAGGCTTTCCGCTTACAGCAGGGTCTCCGATTGGCTCATCACGCGCGACGCGTTTAGCTTTAAATGAGGCGATCACTCCTCCCTTTTTCTCCGACGACTTACTGTCAAGCACTCAGAAGAATCCAACGACTCAGCGGGAGCAGAAATCCAAACTCAAGAAAGACGAGCGACAAAATGGCTTCACAAACCCAGCCTTCGTCTGACGTGGAAGAACCATGTGTGATGTCCAACATAGGCCCCGCGCGGCGGTGTGCGCGATGTCGAAGCGTCCTTTACTGTTCCTAGGCATGCCAAAAGACTGCTTATGCCAGTCACAAACTTCTCTGTAAGGCTTACTCGGAGCCGCATTCACGTCCTTCCCCAGGCCACAAACGCGTCATATTCTTCCCGCCCGACGAGGACAAGTCACGGATGATCTGGATGAAATGTGATGACCGTGACGACGAGGGCTATACTAATACGCTACCAGACTTTTTATGGGTTGGCGGCAACAGCTTACTCTCATCTCCGGGGGCACGAAACATTGAAGAAAACAAAATTCGGCGCAGAAGACTTGATCGTGGGTTTGCAGCATGGGCGGATGCGAATGATGGCTATTGTGTAACATTGGTTTACCGGGACAACTATCTCAACGACGGTTCAATCTCCAATCGAAGCATTGCGGCGTCTTTTAAATCTTCCGGTACTCCTCCGCGTTCATACTGCGGTCCTATGACTGCACACAGGACGCTTCCGAACGAAACTATTAGCGATATCATACTAGCCCACTTTCGACATCTCATTGATCATTTACTGGTCCATGGCAAGGAGACTATTCACTGGCCTGGGACAGACTCTTCGCCACCATCTCCGCCTCCCTTTGCGCTCGCCCCACCGCCTGCCCCAGCACCGCTGCAGCACCTACTCCTAAATCCGCCGAGAAGCCATCTCCGCCCCATCCCTCACAGGACAGAACCATACGTGGCGGGAAGATCTTCTGCAACGGCGAGGGTAGCTCCACGGGCGAAATCAGTTCGCTCGCTCTGACTTCACACCCGGCAAGCGGGCTTCTCTCGGCAAAGGGCATGTTTCGCCTATCTCCAAACGCCCGGGTATGCCTTTGATACTATGGCAGGACCCAGATGCGCGGTATACTACCGGACCCCTAGGCTCATGGAATGGTACATTCACTACATTTCTTATGCTGAATATCGATCCTGCCAGCCCAGATTGGGCCTGGGCGCCTCCCTACTGGCAAACACGGGTTGGACCCGTGTTGTTCTTTCGTGAGGACGGAAAGTATCTTGACTTGGAGCATTTGGCGATGATGGCCTATTTTTGTCAGTGCACAATGCAGGATAGACTTGAATCGGCGATTGAAAATGGTCCTGTGCCGAATTCATGGCAAAAGCTCAAAACTCTTGAGTACATTTTGTGGGCGAATATGGAGAAGGAATACAAGGGGAAACTTAGATTTTCGTATGATCCGTAGCTTGCTCATATACCGCAGTATACAAAGAGATTCGAGGACTACGAGATGGGCCCCGAGCCGGGTTCTGATCTGGACTAGTGGCTTGACTCCTTGTATTGGCGTTTGAAGTCGAAAGTTCAATACGATTATCGAAAAAATCCAGCGGTTTCCACACAAGTCAGCCTCGCTGAAAAGGAAGAAAACAAACTTCGATTTCCAAAATTTTTTCAATGTTTAAGAGTGGAGTCATTATCAACGGGCGAACTCACATCCCTCGATGAACGGTATTTTCATATCTTCGTCAAGACAGCGCAGTTCTGGACATAGCACATAGGGCCCCAAACTTTCTCCTCTCTTATCCCCGACATAAAGTAGGAACTCGGAACTTGTCCGGATATTGAGTGGTGGTTGTCCCGCTGGCGCCTGCAACCGTGGAATTCAAAGCCATCCCGTCAACAACCGCTAACCCCGGAATGTCGGGGATCAGTCATATCTTGCATAAAAAAGCCATACCTCCGACTGTACGACTCTAAATCTTAATTTGCAGTGGCGTATGAAATTTAATTCACCTTGGCACATGTACAGTTAAACCAGCTTTGTTGCGAATTCCCGTCTTACCTCCGGTCACTTGTTTCGGCGTTAGGAATGATCGATGGGCCTGCGTTCAGAATGTCAAGCAAGTTAGATGCATGCCTTGTTTCTGGAAAACATACTCAACCATAAATCGACCCGAAATGCTAAATGGAATTGATTGTACGGTCCTCTACTCGTGTGTGGAAGCGTACCTAGATCTATTGCAAGACGACCCCGAGCCCAAATCCGAAATGGTCTCCGCTAACACCGCTCCGTAAGATACGTCAGGAGTGTTAAGGCTTGTCAGCCAATATGTGCGTCTGGACTTATAATGGAACTACTAACACATCGTCAAGGTATCTAAAGTCCTTATGACCGAGAATGCATTTCGACCGGTACCGAGGTAAATGGCACGCATATATTAATCCCTCCAGAGCTCGCATTGGACGCAGCATCAGGGCCAGTCGACACATCTAGAGTATTCAGAAGGCTGTAACTCGTTAACTAGAAACAATGTCGTCCACTCAAGAGCCCAAACCCCAGAACCTCGCCGGCAAAGTTGCCATAGTCACTGGAGGGTCTCGCGGTATAGGAGCTGGTATAGCATTCGAACTGGCTCAGAGAGGTGCTAAGGTGAATTTCATTCTTTTCATATAAAGGAATGCACCCCTGACATAGTGCAGGTAGCAATTACATACAACCAATCCAAAAGCGACGCCAAAGCCCAGGAAATAGTCGACCAGGTCAAAGTCCTCGGAAACGGTAGCACAGCCATCGCAATCCGAAAGGATCTTAACGACGTGTCTGCACCAAAGTTCATCGTGGAAGAAACCACCCGCCAATTCGGCCCGCATATCGACATTCTTGTCAACAACGCCGGCGTTGAGCGAATGGCGTCTGTTGTCGATACAACTGTCGAAGACTTTGACTGTGTCTACAACGTGAACGTTCGCGCTCCCTTACTCATGCTCAAGGAAGTCATACCACATCTCCGTTCCCCAGGACGAATCGTTAACATTGGCTCTATTGGTGGCAGACAAGGATTTCCCGGAATGTCTGTCTACTGTTCTTCAAAGACCGCAATTGAAGGAATGACGCGCTGCTGGGCTTGGGAATTGGGCTATGCAAAACATACAGTGAATGCAGTGAACCCGGGGCCCGTGCCGAGTGATATGTTGGCGAGTTTGTCGGACGAAATTATTGAGAAGCAAAAGGCGAATACGCCGGTTGAAAACCGGGTGGGAACACTGGATGATATTGCGCAGATTGTTGCTTGGTTGGCGAGTGAGGAGAGTCGGTGGGTTACGGGGCAGGTTATTGCTGCTAGTGGAGGGTGTGCTATGTACTGATTGTCTCTCTGGATATACATGGTAATCTTAGTTGAATTGAAATATATCTTCTGTTAATATGTACTAGAGACCTGATTATAAGAGTAGAGAGTATACATGTCTGCGAGCCTTCAAGGCAGCTTCTCCAAGACAATAACCGAATACCCCCTCTTAGCATCATAGCTATGCACATGGCTAATCTTCAAACCAGCCTTTGCCACAAGCCTATGCCACGCCCTCTTCGTCCTCTCCGCACCCGCAAACACAACCATCAGCGACAAATCAGCCATCGTCGCCTGCCAATGCGCCCCCGTGTCCGGAAGCACAACCTCATCCAACAATATCCTCGAATCGTTGCCAAAGACATCGACAAGCTGTTTCAGAATCTGCACGCATTCGTCCTCAGGCCAGTCATGCATGATTCGGCGCATGTAATAGAACTTTGCGCCGTGGCAGACTTGAGGTTTGAAAAAGTCTTGTACTATGTATGAGATTCCTTCTTTGCGGGGAGCCTTTTCGACGGCTTCGGGGAGATCTTCGAGTGTTAGTCGACCGTGGAGAGACGGGTATTTCTGGAGGAGTTGGACGCATTGGTGGCCATGACCACCTCCAACATCGACTAGAAACTGTCTCTTTGAAGGTGTCTCGTCCGACGACCATGTCGGTAGAGCATTGAGTTCATGTTGAAAAATCTCCAAACCCTCGACCCAGTTACTTGACTCAAAGGCGGTCATGACCACTTGCAGAGAGCCGAACATTTCGGGTACTTGGGACATGTAGTCGAAGGCTTTGAGGTTGGTGTCGAATGCTTTTTGGAAGGGGGTTTTGGAGCTGTCGTTTACGTTTTTGTAGCCGGTTTCTTTGAGGAAAGCTGGGGCCGCATTGATTGCGGGATTCATGCTGCATACACTGTAGAACATTGAAATGTTAGCTCTTTTTCTTGTATTCAAAGTCCATGTAAATACAATAAAGGGCCCCATACCCATGTGTCAAAGAAGCTTCCAGCACAGGATTGGCTAGCATATGCGTGAACTTATTGGCGGTATATTCATCTGGACCGACCTCCTGGACATAATTGATGGAAGCAAGATACCGGAGAACTCGTTCTATAGACAAGTTTAGCGTCTTTAATACCACATTATTTAACGAGTTACTCTACTCACCCAGAAGCTCGGAATCCGCTCCTGTTTCGCCGGCAAGTTGATCAACAGTCCTTGATGATCCGGGCTGCAACTCAGCCAACTTCCTGAAAACACCAATATCCGCACCGACTTTGGCGATGGGCATTTGAATTGCCTGCATGATTTTCAAGCTTAACATTAGTATAGGGCGGACTTGAAGTGCTTGGATATAGCATACCGCTCCATATGTGCTATAGAGGACATCCATTGGATCTCGAAGCTCCACAAGAAGATTTTCGAGAGAATCCAACATCTGGTCCTTAGCCAGCTTATCAGCCTTGCCGACGACATCTTTGATTTGTGACACTATAGTGTCCATGGTGGTGTTTCTGGTATGTGTTCAAAGTGTATAATAGGCGGTGATAGAGAGATGGAAGAGATATACTGATATACGACAAATCCAAGCTGTTAGAGACCCCCCGAAGTATCTTTGAGAAATCTGAAGCTCATATTCGATTAAGATTCTGCTGGCATCCTGGTCTACTTATACTAATAACTGGATCCATTTTCAGCACCGGAGATGCGCGGACTTTGTGCAATATGATTGGTCGGTATAGACTCGTCCAGGCAGTGTTGGAATCTCTTCAACGTCACTTGCTGCACGGTTTGAGAAGTGATGAAAGTGGCTTACTGCGGACAGAATGAGCACCCTAAGTCATTTTGGCCTTGTCGATTCTCATGTCCTACAATGATTGAATACACGTTTTTGCGTCGAGAATTGAAGCAACAAAACTCATCTAATCTGATTGGTCTCGGAAGTTCCGCGGACTTTTCACGCTCTGATTGGTTAAAATCGTCCTTTTCATCAGCTCACGAAACCAACGTCTCCAAATAATTATTTCTCTCTCTCATCATTTGCGTGAAATTTGCACGAGACAGGGCGTATAACCATGGGGAAAGTCAACACCACCGCAAAATCGGACCGAAAACGACCGGTAAGCTGTCACTTCTGCCGGTCAAGAAAATTGCGGTGTGATCGTCAATCGCCATGTACAAACTGTCAAACCCGGGGCGTCCAATGCACCATGTATCCTACAAGCTCCGTGGAACTTCCGGGCACTCGGCCTAATGCGCAGATACTCGCGCCGAATGGATCGAATGCAGAGCTTACAGCGCGTCTTTTACGGCTGGAAGAGATTGTGCTCAAGCACAGTGATCCTGTCTTCACTCATCGCCCTCCACCGGCGCATCGACCATGGCAGAATTCAGCTCTTACAACATTTATACCGCCGACTAGTGAGGGTCTTCCGTCAAAGATTGAGGCAGATATTCTCAAGAAGGTTTCTTTTAATGAAGATTGGTTTGTAAGTTCACATTCATACACCTCTCCTTTGGTATGCCTTGTAAATGAGCCGTATACTGATAGAGTCATAGACGTCGATATCTCCCCTCAATGTCTGCTTTAGAATATGCTCAATCAAGCATATTCCCCAGTCCCCAACTTATCTATGGCCCAGCCCCGGACGATCAACCTCATTCCAAGAGCCTGTCAGATGTGTATGGCTTCCTCTACGCGAAGAAGCAAGGAAACTATTCAAGAAATACGTGCGAGACGTGACATTTATCCACCATGTAATACACACACCAACAGCACGATCTGTCATCGATGATATCTACGACAAACTTGCCCAAGACCAGCCGGTGTCGCCTGGACAAGTGGCCTTACTCATGAGCATGTTCGGAAGTGCTTCGTATGCCTGGACCTTCCATGACACGGACGAATCTATGTATCCAAATGTCGAGTCAGCTCATTCTCAGTCGACTATGTGGGTTCGAGCTTGCCTTGACTTGTTGGATCATTGTCGCCGGTCTTCTATTCGATCCTTTGAGGCTGTACAGGCGATTGTCATAGCGTTCTTTATGCTAGTCAACTTGGAGGGTATGACGGTACGCTATACGTCTATGGTTAGTCAGGCCATTTGCATGGCGCGTGAGATTGGTCTTCATCGTTTGGATCATCCGAATTATGCTACGAGTGATCATGCGCCTAGGGTAGGGACCATAACAGAGGAGATTGGAAGAAGGATATGGTGGTATCTATGTGCAACTGACTGGTATGCCCATTCGTCTTTTGATCCCTTTTAATATTTATCTTTCGTTGATGTTAACCTTTCTCAAGGATGCTATCTCGCTACGCCGGCCCCCAGGAAGGTGCCTACTCCATTAATTTGCGACACATGGCTACACGCAAGCCATGGAACGTGAACGACGAGGACCTTTACGATGGCATGACAAACATCGACAAACCTCTATCCGAACCAACAGAAATGTCATACTTCCTCCAACGCATTCGCCTCGGCGAAATGTGTCGCGAATTAGTTGATAGAATGCCGCTTGGAGCAACAGCACGCGATAGGTCTGGCCATGCCGAGATCATCGCGGTCGATGCCCAGTTTCTGAAATTCCTGGCAGAAATACCGGACTTCTTCAAACTTGAAGCCGCAGAAAACCCGTCCCACTCACCACTGACAACCGGCATCATTGTTCAAAGATACATCGTTCACTCTCTTGTCCATTCCCATCGATGCAAACTACACCTTCCATATCTAGCCAAAGCTTCATCAAATTCCCAGTATAATTACTCAAGGGAAGCGTGCCTCGAAGCTGCCCGACAAACGATAAGGACAGAAAAGTTACTCGAGCGCGAATCGGTGCAATTTGTGCACACACGGTTTCGCATCTCGGGCGTTTTACAAGCTGTTTATATAGCTAGCATTGCATTTCTGCTGGACATGTGCTTCCACAATGATCGCGGGCAGTGCGATCCGAAACGCAAAGCTGAGTTGTTGGAGGCATGTGGTATTCTTGAAGAAGCGAGAAGCCATTCACCCTTTACGGCAAATCTTCTCGAGTCTTTAGACAGCATCGTGCAGAAGTACAGGCTTTCGCTTCCGCGACTCTCAAACTTGGCTCCTGCCAATCCATCACAGAATCGTATTGACTCGGAAAGTACGAACAAGAGTATCTCGATCGCAGGGGGAGAAATCATCAATATTGCTGACATCTCCCTCAATCCACCAGCTCAAGCCAGTAATCTCGATATGAATTTATTTGATTGGGACACCTTCAATACTATGGATGTCGACAATCTAGATTGGAATGCTTTACTTAGTGAACTCGACTCACAGTTCCTTGCTACTGCATTTCCTGGCGTCTGAGACGATCGCCGACGCAGAATTCCATTCTTTTATTTTAGTTTATATCCTAGCTAAACAATCAGTTTGCGTGTTTATCTCAGGGCGGTGTCTGGGAGAAATTCCCAGCCAGTCAAACTGGGGAATTTACTTTTGGAACAACCCAACATAAACACACTAGAATAAAGATCCACAGCAGACGTATGTACAAAGCTCCTTTTGCCTTCATTATGCCAATATGAAACATAATTGGCCGGGCGGTGTGATATTCATACATCAATGGAGGAATGGCAAGGACAGTTTTACTTGCAGGCTATAGAGCTCTTTGCATGTATACGTGGTACTATTTAATCACAGGCTATTAGCATGTGTATCGGATTTGGGCGACTCCGTGTAAACGCTGTTTTCTGAAAGCGCTTATATGTAGACTACATCTCAAATAGCCAATATTGAATCTATGGGGCCACCTGTAACAAATAACTGCTCGCCCCATTGTGTTCTTTGAAGGCTCAATGAAAACTTAAATTGTTCATGATTATGAGGTGAGCCTAGCTAGCGTTATGTGCAACATTCCTCACGTCTTTTACGACACATAAAGAATATGATGGCACAATGCTGAAATTTCTCATCATAGAAACAGTTGGTCTCAATGTAGGTAGTATAAGAAGGCAAGGACTTGCCCTAGTCGGAACAGGTGTACAGTATTCAAACAGCACACAGTGAACCACAAATATCTGGGTATCCGGTGATATCAACATCTCATATACCCAAGCAGCAATCAATATGGCATCCGAGGCTGATAATCAGCTACATCCAGCTGTGATCAAGGCTCCTAGAATGATATCACATCCATGGGCGGCCAACGATATCCTACAAGTCTTCTTGGAAATGAACTACGATTATTTTCTGAAATGGCGCCCCTTCCGATTGACCTCGCCCAGTAGTTGGACTTACATCCAACGCATCTATAATGGTTTCGTGAACACCCGGCTATTCTCCGAGAGTTTCGTCAGTTGGTGCTGCTTTGCCCCGGGGTCTCTGTTCCCATCGCTTACAATTTCGACGAGCTGGTCTGGATTGAGGCTATCTATGAAGGACGAATTGAACTTGATGCAATGTTATTGAGCGAAGCATCCGACGACCACATTCTATCCCGTCGCATGAAACTGGGTTTCAATCTTCTCTACGGCATCTCGTATGCTCACTATCGCGATATATTCCAGGATGTCCCTGGAGATGTCATTGACACCCTGAACAAGCGGGCGAATGTGCGACACCTCCCTCACTGGACTACTGACAAACTATGGTTTCTGTACTTCTGTTTGCCCACACGATCAACATAGTAATAAAGTTGCTCCATACCTTTTTTAGCCTATCCAAATTTGATCAGCAGTCTTATTCCTAGCACCAAATAGATAATTTTCATTGGTTTTTCCAAATACAAGTTGAGCTCGCTTACGAGAGAACTGAATATACAAAATTATCTAATATGTGCGCATGATGAATGAGCTCAGTAGCTTTGTTTGCTTCTTCATAGACTAAAGACTTAGCTCATTACCAACCAAGGTATTAGGAAGACCTCAATCCACAAATACAGATTTTACTGCGTAGAATACCTAGCTCGTTCAAGATCAATGCGTATTTTAGAATACAAGTAGAATCATGCCATGGCCTACGGTGAGATATGGTACCAGAGCAAATCGGTTGACCGCTATTGGAAAGCCGAACGATCTTTTCTTTTGCGAGAATTGCCGAAACTTACGTCCTCAACCCCATGGGGTAACAGACTCCACAATGGACGACAATATTAAAATACGACCGCTCAATGTGATTATTTGTCCTTCTTAACCCATCCCATCCATCTTTCTCTCGACATTTGTGACTCCACTGCAAGCATGGCAGAGAAAGAAATCGCAATGCACTTTGAGCAAACTCCCGACGAGATGGAGAAGCCGCACCTTCAACAGCAAGATCCCGATGCGGATGAGGAGTTCTCCTATGCTGAGCAACGCAAGATCATCCACAAGGTTGATAGGCGCCTGCTCATCATTGTTGGGCTTATGCAAGCTGTATCATTTCTTGATCGAGCCAATATGTCCAATGCAGCGGTAGCTGGGTAGGTTTATATTCTGTCGAAGGTAGAGAGGAAGTGCCGCTGACAGACGACTGATAGGATGACTACGGCCTTGGAATTGGAGGTCGGTACACGTTATGTAGGTTCACTGCATCATGATGACGTGGGACAAGGTGCTAATTAGCTAGTCAACAACCCTACTCGTGTTTTTCGCACCATATATCGTTTTCCAATTCCCGGCTACTATCGCCATCCGCAAAATCGGGCCTCGGAAGTTCTTGTCGACAATTGTGCTGCTCTGGGGAATCGTCATGATAGTACGGTCTACTTTTTTTAGTGTGAGAATTGTCTATTTACTAATAGGATAGTGCTTCGGCTTCGTTCATTCATGGGTATCTTTGATTCCTCTGCGGATGTTGCTCGGCGCTCTAGAAGCCGGCTCATTCCCTGGAATGTACTACCTGATTTCTTGCTGGTATTCCCGATGTAAGACCCCTGATTACCGAGCGAGAAACCAGTTGACTGCTCTAACATATTTAGTCGACCTATATAAACGTGTCTCAGTCTTCTACCTAATCGGCGTCCTAGGTTCTGCCCTATCCGGTGTCCTCGCTCTATCCTTCTCAAAAATGCAGGGTCTGGGCGGGTACGCAGGATGGCGCTGGATTTTCATCATGGAGGGCCTTCTGACCTGTCTCATTGGAGTCGCAGGGTACATTTTCATGGTTAACTTTCCCAGCCAGAGCCACAAAGTCTCCAGATTCCTCAACGAGCACGAAAGCGCGTATATCGTGCGTCGTTTGAACCGAGACCGGGGCGATGCAGATGATACAGAGAGTGAAACGTTCAACTGGCGCGCTTTCTTCTCGTCTGCACTGGACTTGAAAATTTGGGCCTTTGCTTTTTCATATCTGTATGTTAGCCATCCCCCTTTCCTGTCCTTGACTATTCTTTCACACAGGATGATTAACACGTTCTAGGTTATCCGCCATGCAAGCCTACGCCGTTGGTTTCTTTCTCCCAGTCCTCCTCAACAAAAAGATGAAATTCTCTCAAGCTGCTGCGCAAGGTTTAAGCTCCCCTCCTTATGTCGCCGCAATGATCCTGATGTATGCGGAAGGGTGGGCAAGTGACAAAATCCGGCTTCGCTCTCCTATGATCTACCTCAACTGCATGGCATCTATTACCGGTCTCTGTCTTATGGAATGGGGCCCCTCGGCTGGAGTCCAATACTTCGGGGCGATCTTAAACTGTGCAGGGTGTAGTGCGAATATACCATCGATCATGGTGTTTCAGGCGAACAATATCCGTGGACAGTGGAAAAGAGCATTCTGCAGTGCCAGTTTGATTGGCCTCGGAGGGACCGGGGGAATTGTCGGGTCGTTGGTATTTCGGTCGCAGGATACTCCGACGTATCTGCCTGGCATTTATGCTTGTTTGACGTAAGTTTCCCCTTGTTGTGGCTGAGTTCCATTCATTGCAGCTACTAATATATAGTCTGTAGGGCAAATGGGTTAATCGTTGTCGTTATTACGGTTGTACTAGTGTACTTCACTGCTAGAAATCGTCAGGCTGAAAGGGGGCTGGCCGTTATTGAGGGTCTTTCGGGTTTCCGGTATGTCTTGTAATACATGTACCAGCTCATGTGGTACGTGTTTGTGAAGCCATACGCGAAAAATCGTTATGTTGGCGTTTGGCCCGAGTTCTACTAAACAAGTTCGGGTATCCTGGATGCTTCTCATTAAGAATCATTCTCATAACAACCTCCTTGTTGTTATGTTTATGTTTGGAGTTTCATATTTTGTAGTATGACACCTCGTAATCCCTATCCACACATCTCACCGAGCTTACAAGGTGTTCATGTACCTTCGTCTAGTGCTTCATAAAGGTGAAATTCTTCTTGTTCTTGTTACTAGTTCCTTTTTTCTACACAATTTATTACTTAAAATCCCTTTTCTAAGGCTATAATACTCCATGAAAAATCGATTCCTACATACAACTACTCAACATAGATGTATACCATTAGAGAAAAAGAAGGCTGTGTCGCTCCCAAACTAGGGTAAAGCATTTAGCTCATTGAAAAAGTGCCTAAATAACATCAAGAGATACTACAATCAATTGAATAACCAGACAGTTATCCACGCAGAGCTGCAACCTTCGTAACAACAGGATACTCCCAGCTCCCATTCAACATACTCTCCTCCGCTCCGTAGAACCGAAAACTCATCATGAACGTTCCCCCTCCACACGGCGCCGGCAACCAATTCGTCACCCGGTTGCCGGGCGGTCGCACATCTCCAGCTTGAATCAAAATCTGGAACTCTTTTTCCATACTGTTATTCACAGGAGATCCATCCTCATCCGCCAACCCGCTCCGATCCCCGAGATTATATCGGCCCAGCTGGTTCGGAATGAGATATTGGTCTTCGCCGTAAATTGTCAAACTCCAGAACCCAGTCGGCTTTAATCGAGGCTGTCCGCTCGGAAATCGGACTATGTACGCTTCATCTCTTGTGATACTGAACCGGTCAGACCCACTGAGTGCTCCGGGCAAGGTATACCCGGGATATGCGGCTTGATCTCGGGTGAGGATCAGGTATCCACGCTGTGCAGAGAACATGCGCGCTGCGTAGAAGGATTGGAAGTCGCCTGATATCACGGCCGCTGGTTGAGTCCAGCTGTTGCCGAGGCTTTCCGAGAGTCCGGAATCACTGCGCGAAGTCGCTGCTATTGTATTTGCCGTATCCACAGCGAGAGAGAGGTCTGTTCCTTCTGGTTGCGTGAATGTCCCATCTGAGGAGATACCTGCCTTTTCTAGCGCGACTGCAATCCAGGCGCGGTCACTGACAACTTCAGGCGGGTTGTAGCGTGAGAGCAAGGCTGTTAAACTGAGAATGGTTTGGCCAATGTCCGACGAGTCAGCTACATTGGAGAAGATTCGCAGGTCCAAGGGAGGAATCCCCTTGTGTGGACCGGCTCCTCGTGCTTTGGGCGTGAAAAGCATCCGATCTTGCTGACTGTGGACAATTGAGAGGTCTTCTGATGTCCGATGCTTTACCAGGATCCGATTCAGAAGCATGCCTATAGTTATTAGTTAGTTCTTGTACTTTTCTGTGTACTACAAGCATTGATCGTACCATATGGGGTCGGCGAATTTACATATGCACGATACTCATCCTGCTCACCCGCTAAATGAACGCCAAAATTGTCCTCGGTGTATCTAAGCAAGTATTTTCCCGGCTTGAACCCCTGAAGACTACCTACGCATAGTTAGTGACCGGAGTATACACTCAATAGGCCAAGATAGACTACATACTGACGTTGGCAAAATTGTTTCCATACATGTCATACCATGGCCACAGCCAGTAACGGTCATCGAACTCAGGAATCTCAAATGCTAGATCCGCTTGAGATACGTCATAAAACAAAGGGGTATATAGCGTGTCGACGTTTGGTCGAACGACTGCATGGTCCGCTGGAGTTGATAGCTTCCTGTATGGGTATGGCACGTTGAGTTCAGAATTTGGCATGGACCGAACGTACAGGGCGTAGGCGTAAATAGGCCAGCCATAGAGATATGCAAAGGTTAAGGCTTCTTGTGAAGTGCCAGTCCTGATGGTCGGTACTGAAATATGCCCTAATCCATCGTTCAGCGAATATAATTCAGTGTTATTTTATTGACCAGGACTTACCTGCGTCTCCCATTCTACTTGTTATTTACAGTATAATGTAGAGATCCGCTGCGAATGGAGGAAGTCCTTCTCTTGAAAATATGTTCATCAACAAATTCAATTCTATAATCAAATATGTCACCACGGTTATCGGATGAGTCGGCACGTCAACGATGGACGCAATTTTACAGGACCAATTAACCCCGACTTTACCGACGGCATGTTGATATTTCCACTTGCGATCGAGTTCCTTCTTGTTGAGACAGATCAAAAATGATAACTCTAGCTATCTTGATTTTGGAAGTAGTCACACACTAGCTATACTCCTGGCCAAATACAACCCACAAATGGATTTAATATGATACTACGGCAGGCATTTTGAAGGCACTGACTCAATTTTGGTGAGATCATGTATAACTAAACTTGGAACCGGTATTTCACATACCGGCCGGTTTCCTGTGTATAAATGAGCTGTCCGGTACATGCCAGATTGGGGTTTGCCGGGTCATCGGTATATCGCCGACCTCGACGTGGGGTACAGCGTTTACCCGCACATTTGTATAAGTACTCCTCATTGAAGAAATAAGGTGCATATACAATTCTAATGAAGACTACAACCAACCAATTCAATATGGTGGCCCCTTCTTTCGATGACAGAAGAGACTATGACGATGCAGACCGCGGCTTTATGGCAGCGCTGGAAACCGGCGTTATCAAGAATGCCTCCGGGAAGGTGGTTTGGGATATTGGGGCATGGGATTTCATGAAGGACGATTGTCCTCAATCAGCCCATCCTCACCTCTGGCGTCAGGGCCAATTGAATTCCAAGCATGGGCTATACGAGATCTGTCCGGGGATCTATCAAATCCGGGGATACGATCTGTCAAACATGACGTTGGTTGAAGGAAAAGACGGAGTTATTGTGATCGATCCGTTGGTTTCCTGTGAATGTGCTGCGGCCGGATTGGAGTTGTATCGGAAGCATCGCGGCCATGGGAGGAAAGTCACCGGAATGATATACTCGCATTCCCACGGAGATCATTACATGGGAGCTGCAGGTGTTATAGATGCGGATACAAATGTGCCAATCATTGCTCCGGAAGGGTTCATGGAGGCAATCCTAAGTGAAAGCATCCTGGCTGGCCCAGCGATGAGGAAAAGAGGAGCGTTTATGTACGGGAATGCGCTGCCCCGAGCTCCCACGGGTCAGATCGGGACAGGACTGGGGATGGGCTCAAGTGTCGGAACGACCAGCCTCATTCCTCCAAATCTTCTGATCCATGTAACAGGCGAAGAACATATCGTAGATGGTGTTCGGATTGTGTTTCAGATGGTCCCCGGAACTGAGGCTCCCGCGGAAATCAACTTTCATTTCCCGAATTTTCGGACACTTTGTATCCCGGAAACCGCCACAAATTGCATGCACAATATCGTCACGCTGCGCGGTGCGCAAGTACGCGACGCTCAAGCGTGGTCGGGATATTTGGACGAGGCTATCGTCATGTTTGGTTATGACTCAGATGTCCTCATTGGGAGCCATAACTGGCCGACATGGGGTTCGAAGGAGCTCGTTACACGGCTAGAGGAGCAGCGCGACATGTACGGATACATGCATGATCAGACCGTACGGATGATGAATCTAGGCATGACTGGCACTGAGATCGCAGAGCAAATGCAATTACCTCCCGCACTTGAGCATGCCTGGCATTGCCGCGGGTACTATGGATCTCTGAATCACAATGTCAAGGTATGAGAATTGATGTGATAAGCATTCGAATTATACTAACCGTTTCAGGGCATTTATCAAAAATATCTGACGTGGTTCGATGGACGACCCGAGCATCTTTGGCAGTACCCACCACAGGAAGAGGGAAAGCGGTATATAGAATGCTTTGGTGGTGTCGAGGGTCTCTGTGACAAGGCGGAGGCTTTTCTAGACCGAAAGGACTATCGCTTTGCTACTACTCTTCTTGCCCATGCAGTTGCGGCCGATTCAGAGAATCCCAACACCAGAGCAGCCAATCTCCTAGCGACATCATATGAAAAACTGGGATTTGGAGCTGAGAATGCAACATGGCGTAACTTCTACCTCACAGCGGCACAGGAGCTCCGGACGGGCAAGAAAGCTGGCATGGTAGCAGGGGGTCGTACGCCGTTGGGCGAGAAGCTAAGCATCAAACAGTGTTTTGAGATCTTATCCGTGCAGTTGGACAGCACGCAAGCTCTAGAGACCTCCTTCTGTATCGACTTCGATGTGTTTGATATATCAGAGCGATGGCGGTTGATTCTGAATAACGGAGTGCTCACCAGACGACGCCTTCAATCCGAGGCCTACCTAAAGGAGGCAAGAGAACACAGTGCTAATTTTGAAATGGTCCTAACGAAACACCAACTTCTAGAAATTATGCGAGGGAATCGCGTCTCAGTGAGTCGAGAAACTGGAAAGAGCGAGGTATTGGATCAGTTGATAAGCTTGATTCTAGTGAAGGAGGATTCGGCCAGAGGTCCGAGCCAGATATAATAATCGATTTATAGGTGTATAAATATGTAATTTTAGAAACCCTGGAAATGCTTTGGTCGAGCCGAAACTTGGACTATGTATCTCACTATGTAGGGAAGTCTTTGTGATGGCGCTTCTGATCGGGCATAGAAGGCAGAGGATAAGCCCGGGATCCTGTGCCTCTGCATATATCCAAAACTATCAGAAATGCAGCCGGTGCAACAATGTTTCCAATGCAGAGGAATGAATTGATAATCATAACGTTTCAAACAAGTCGCCTTACCACTTAAATGACTCTCTGTTCATCTCTACGCCATCATCTATCCACAGCATTCAAGGGGATTAACAACTCTATGTAACGAAACATGCAGACTACGGACGTAGTTATGAAGACTCCGAGCTGGTTTGAGCCTCTACTCTTTGCGTTCTCTTCTCCCTCCACTCAGGACCTCAATGCATCAGGACCCAAAATATCGGTGTTGTCGCATATATGACCAATGCAATGAATGTAAAGCACCACCCACAACCCATCCAGTCGATCATTTGTATTACTGCTTCGCCGGCACTGAGAAGACAACAGCAGAGGTTATGACCTGCTGTGACTGTCGCCGGAGACATCAGATCTAGTATTGTCAATTGAGGTAGTATAGTAACGATTAGATGAATTTTATAAGGGGCCAAGGTGCTCCTGCTCAGGTTTCTCATTCACTAACCGAGATAAAGCCGCATACCAGTAACACTCTGATGACAATCCCATTGCGTTATCTCTGCGTTCGTTCGCAAGGACATTATCGATTATTGATTCTTAGCTACATCGTATAAATTGAACACAGGTATCTTTATGTATTGTTCATAGGCTGTATGTGACGGTCAATATCAACTGATAGATATGTAGAAGACTCTAAACCACCATTCAAAACATATATCTCTGAATGATCGATGTTGGAATTAATAAATATTGTTGGTACAAATGTGCTTGCTTTTCCTAACAATATAGAATGGCTCGAGCCAGTCCACTTCACGGCCTCCTTGTATTACATATGTAAAGCTTGCAATACAATAACGGCGCCAAAGCTTTCTACAAATGAAACCTCTTAATATGTCTACCTAGGAAAGGTAAAGACAAGAGAAATCAAAGCGCAATCAAGGTTGAAACCCTAATCCTGGTACCCTGACTCAATTCCATTCGACGTACGTATCTACGTACAAAGCTGAGCGGCCCGGAAGGCCGGAACTCACCGATAAAAACTTTCTTTGTCTTGCATTTGAATTTAGGTTTGACATACCGGCCAAATCCCGAGAGCATCCATCCGCAGATTTGAAGTTCGTCGTATCGATCTATCTCGCCACCACCGCACACACGTAGCCCCTGCACTCAGCTGGTTTACTATGTTTAGCTGCATCCAGCTGTGGATAAAAAGCAATGCTCCGTATTCCAAACAATCTTCAGCCAAGGAAAAGAAAGAAAAAGCAAAAAATCCAGCCAAAAATGAGAAAAAAGAAAAAATAAACGAGCAAGAATGAAGCGAGTTGCAGATTTCATATTCCTGATAAGTATACGATCAACATTAGGTGAGGGTCCACGTGTTGGTTCCCACCGGCTATTGTATTTCCATGGATGAATTTTGAGATTGATACACGATGAAACAGACAGCACGGAAACTGTTATCCTTGGCTTCAGCCAGCCTTTTATGTGCTGATCCAGCCCGTAGTCAGAGTCCGGATCAAATGGGGAGTGGCGGATACAGCCTTCCAGGTCTGCGATCGAAAATTCTTACAAGAACTCAATCAGGCGAGAGGGCAACAGAGTAGCGAGTACAATATGAATTGGCTAATCTACAGCAGTCTCGAAGGCAACTTGAAATTTCACATCGAACAATTGATGGCTAAACTTTCAACGACGGCCATCCCAGTAAACGAGATTCAGCTGCATTATTACTATTCTCCCTGGTTTAAACAGGTTTCTTATCTGTAATCTGTGTGGTTATTAAACTTTGAGCAAGCAAGCCCTAATCTAATCTACACCTTGATGGGCTTCGAGGCGGAACAAGGCGCATGTGCTGATTCTGACAAGTCCCGAACTTTGCCGTATCGGAAATCGGAGACCTGCTATGGTGTCTGACAAGAATTATGGATAAACTGACTCGTGGGCCGGAAGTTTGATATCTCATGGAAATTGATCTGCGCCAAAATCTTGGGCATATATGCTGGCTTCTGGGTCTGAATGTGGAACTCCCAAGTGGGACTGGCCTCAGTGGCCTGAATACTACGAGCCATGGATCTTGGCATCGCCATGTGTCTTGATCCGGATCATACCGGTAGGTACTCTGGACGCAGGAAAAGAGAACTCGGGTCTTTTACCGTTGTAGGTAATATCCGGACCAATCCACTCATAGTACCGCTGGTAGCGAATTGCTTCATTCTTTGCCTTGGAATAAAAGAAATAAAGACAAGAATCGGAATCAAGAAAATGGGCGGGAAAATGCAAGCCACACAACGCAGTCAAGATTCGATATCTGTGATCGTCGTTTTGGCTTCGAGCTAAGCTACAGCCAAGCCTCTTGTTCTTTTGTTATCATTCGAACTGGACTCGGTCGAGTAAGGCCTGGATTCTGGATGAGGCCAATTTGACTACCGAGATACAACTGGTGCCACGCGTCTCCAAGCGACTAGTGACACTATCACCAACAATGGACCCGAGATGTCCACGAATCCTGACTGTCGGAAGCTTCACATGTCGAAGGAGCAGCCGATAAAATATGTAAACCATATTCCAAATTATGTTTTCACGTACAATTCCTAGTTCCGTGTAGTTTTGTTGGCCAGTATTGAGTTAGTGGTAACGATAAGACTGGTCCGAAGGGATGGCATCCAATGAAAGACATGTATTATTCATTTTGCATGGTATGTACAAAAACGCGACCGATGAACAAATTGGTCAATGTAGCCGAAGCTAAGATAATTAACTTTCCGTACGAGTCAATCACAAAACAGTAACGCGAAATCGGATCTGTCATGCAAATGTCTGTGGGAAGCCAGCCCAACTGCGGGTACCGAGTTAGGGTTTTGAACACGCTTTCAGAATCAAAGAGTCAAAGATCAATCAAATTCTATAGATATGCTTTTAGCGAAATGCAAAAGCAGCCAGAAAGTATAACAGGAAACTCAGACAAAATATGAAAACCTCGTAAAAGACATCTCAGGATGTAATGAACTCGTAAAAGTTGTGACTCAGATACCGGCTTGGGACCACAATCAGCCGATGGAACAACTCAGCTGCAGGTACGGTGACGACGATGCAAGTGATGAGTGTCACCATGACCGATCCTCCGGAGGAGATTCCATGGTGAGTTCGAAGACTCTCGTACACACGGATGCCGACAATGTAAGCAAAAATAGATTGAAGCAGGAAGTAGCCTATTATATATCAGTATTTTCCACCAGATGAATAAAACAGACTTGGGTCCACTTACTCAACGCTCGACGACCAAGGTACAGCAGAAACTTGTTCTGCAAAGCCCGCTGCAAAACTTCGTACGTTTCCAAAAGTGTGAAAATTCCCAGAATAGTAAGATAAACATCATCTCTTGCAGAGATATGCTCAGCCTGGTAATTTTCATCAAGACCAGCCGTAGTGTAAGGATTAGAATGAATTCTCCATTCGGCATCGAACAAATCCGGTCGATAAGCTACCCACAGATACTGCATGAGAAGCCCACCCACAAGCAATAAACCTCCGACAAGCCATGTGGGAATGCGCCGAGGCCGACCATTGCTGGATCGCCAGACAAGACCACGGAACTGGACAGGTATACCGATCAAAGCGTTTTGTTTGAAGTCCATGTGCATGACCATGTCACACATGAGTAGTCCAGAAACCGTGTACCAGGCCCAAGAGTTGCACCACCATGCAGCGATGACGAAGAGGATGCCGAATTGGACTCTCCATTGAGGCCGAGTATGAGGCACAATCACCATGATCATGTAGACAGTGTAGCTTTGGATGTAGACAGCATTGATCATCCAAAGCGTTTGAGTGGGAAAGGCATAACTGCCCGATTGTGCTCGGAAGCCATGGGTGGTCCAGAATAAGTTAAAGACCGAGTTCCAATATGCCAGCGTTGAAGGAAGTTGGTTTGGAATTGGCATGGAATCATTGTTTGTGCTGATTTTGAACCGCCAGATTGTATTGAGAGTCCCTGTAGTCATTGACCCTTTCACAATTGCTAGGCAGATTGCAACCGGAATACATAATTGTAACGCGCGAGTAAGTAACGAGCGTGCAATGACCGGCGCTGTTGGATTCCGAAAGAAGGGAATTGCAATTGACCGTGCTGATAGGAAGATGATCGCTCCGTATAGGAAGTACTCATTCCAGAATAGCACTGACAAGACTTTCCGCACAATCTCCTGGCCAAAAGGACCTTGAGGATTACCTGAGACATACACCGTTGTCGGTGCAAAAGTCTGTAGGAACATCCATAAGAAGGCCTGGATAACAAGTATTCCGCGGAATCCAATCAAGTACTCTTGCTCATGCTTCGTCGGTGGTGGGACAATATGCTTTCGCAGCGTCTTCAGGTCGAGTTCGACCATGGTGAATTATGAATTAAACTGATCTTGAGGTTGTTATCTGCTCGAGTCCAATGTTCTGAGGATATTGAGGTGATACAAAGGATATCGGGAGTAACAGAAAGTGGTTTGTTCAAAATTCCGACTGCCTCGAAGTAGCAATTGCAGATAAGCTCGAAAAGGCAAGCAGGTCTGACGCTTAAGCTTGTCCGGAAATGCACTTGATGAAGTCTTGTCCAAAAAAATCCAACGCAAAGATACAGGCTAGTTAACAGCTGGCTCCACAGGGGCAAGATCCGTCAAAACAAGATACAACCCATTGTCGTACCATTGGTCCAGATTTCGTGCTACTACTCCGTATTTTATTCGTCCTAAAAGATCAACAAGGCCGAGTCACAAACACCACATCTAGTCAATCTCCGGCATGGTTATGTCAAGACAATACGGAACTCCGCCCTCCGTGTATCCGATGGATTTTGAAGCACAAACAACGAATCCACCCATAACAATTACATTATAATCCTAACTAACTGCCAGGAAAGCCTGATAAGAATTACTGCAGCAAGGGCCCTAGTGCTCATGCACGTATGGCTTTGCTGTCACATAATGTCGCCTCTTGAAAATCAGATTAGGGGCTCGTATACATTGTAAGATACCAAGGCATGGTTTTTGCCTCTGATTGGATTTATTATTATTAATTTGCTTGGCAATGCTAACAGGGAGTCAGGGACTGCCCAATTCTTCACTGTACTCGACGTAGTATCCCGTATTTGCTAGGTACCACGGGCGGGACAATGAATTAGGGCTAATCGCATATCCACCAGCCCACACTGTGTATTTCCGCAGTTTATCTACACCTAATGACGGAATTACGAGGACGAAATTTTCAATGGCGCCAGGAACGTCCAAAAGAGAGGTTACTGAAGACTTGAAGTGTGGATTTCACCGTACAAAAGTGCCATCCTCAGCTCAAGCAAAGTAGAGTAAAACTCGATGGGCTGAGAAACACGTCGGTAGCTAGCGATGGCAAGTAGGCCCTTGTACGTCCCTAAAATAGGCTGACACGCTAGTTAACTATGCCGCCACAAAGACAATACCCACTCGCTGATCGACAGCGATGGTAGTCAACACTTAGCCTTGAACTCCACATCTGCATGCTACGCAACTGATCTTCTCCTTATCGTATTGTTTAGTACTCATCTGTTTCTGTGTGAGAACGCCCAGTCCTTTTTTGATAGGTTCCTTTTGCGGTTATTGAAGTCTGTATAAAACTTCCGCACGAATCATGCTGACGAGTTGCTTGCTCAAGTTACACAATATACGGAGTAAAATGTCAAAAGGAACGTGGGAGTATTCTTTATTGTTTATTCGTGGATTGTTCAAGGCTTTTTGTGGCTGTTTATGGTTATTCTTTATTTGATTTGGTTTTTGTCACCTCGTACATAATGCTAAAATAGATTGGTCTGCAGATAACTTCAAAAGTCTAGACAATCACGTACAAATCGGTTTTACCTACCTACGCTAGAATTAATTTGATCCGTTCCCGTCTGTTGTTGTATCCGTTCCTTAGTTACGCCATACGATCCTTGCCATATTCATAGTTAGTATTAGTCCGACGACTACTTAGGGCCAGCTAACTTGTCAAGATCCTCATACAAATGCCAGTTGCCATGGTAATCGATTGGACACAACCGGTCGAATTAATCTCCTCATGCACTGGAGATTAGCAACTTCTCGAAGCATGTGAAAGCTGGAACGGGCTTGTTTCATGAAATAGCACCTTCCCAATTGAGGCTGAAAAATCTAGGTTGTAGGAAGCAGATAGATATGTATTTGATCTTTCGGCCGCAAGCGGGATTCCATGTGTTCTAAGACTTTTTCTTCAGCAGTTATGTGTTGCTATTTGATCGGCATCCCGAGTAGGGTGTCAGGGATTTTGATCCTTCAAACACCATGCACCGACATACCTGGCAATCCGTCTAGAGATAATAGTACGCATGAAAGATAAGATTGAGTGCAACTTGAGCCGAATCCCTGTTTTAGCGTGTTTGTTTTAACTTTGATTGTATCCGTCTGTTATACGAATTCAGAACTCCGAGTCCCAGATAGTGGCGTGCGCCAAGATCCTATTGTAATTTTGGCTGGGCTATTGAAGATTATTGAGACTTCTTTTCATCCCATGCTTCTTTTGTGGTTTCATGATATTTGTTTGTCATCTAAGAGTGAAGCACGTGCGATTGAGTTTTTGAAAGTCGAGATATGGAGACGGAACGAGGATCTTCGGATCTGCTGTCTTGAGACTCCCGGTATTACATGGATTCTCGTGTTCTGATCCCCTATGATCCGTGTAATCCCTATAATAAGATTTCACATGTGACATGAAACAATTAATCTATCTGTATGTATTCCTGCAGTAATATCTATATACGTCTAATGCAATGTAAGAACCAGCTAGAAAGATCTACAGTAAAATCATAGCTTCATAGAAGCGGCATCTCCAACGTCCTCGGATCATCCAGCAATGTGACCTCAATTGCGTGGAGTCGGGTTCCACTTAACGTACTTACTCACTTGACGTGCATGACCAAAGAGGCCAATGACCGCGGTGAGTACGAGCTGAGGAAGATATGTGGCCGCAAAGATCGGGATTGTGTACCACCGGCAAAATTCAGACCGGAAGTGGAATGTGACCCAGAGTGTGCCGACAAAAGCAAGGAGACTGATCACCATGAAATTAACTCCTGTCATGGAAGGTTCGGTGCAGAAAAGTTTGGAACATACCTGAAAATGAAGAGCCACCAAGCAACAGGGTATTGAAAGAAGACGAGTTTGTACAAATCGTGGCCGTTCTTGGGGAACTCGGTGATCACCACACTCAACACAAGGCAAAGGTATTGAGTAATGAGATAGTAACTGAGTTCTCGGACGAAGAGTAAAGAAAAGATTCCGAAACGTTGGCGCATGGTGCGGTGTTTGCCCTCTCGCGACCGAGTCCACACTAGGTGAACATGGCGCATACTAGCCTGGATCCAACCTTGTGACCACCGTAGACGCTGTTTCCAGAACGCAGAGAATGTGACCGGGGCAAGTTCAAAGGATGTGACATTGATGTCGTGGATTGCTTTTGCTCCGTGGCCGAAGGCACGAAGAGCGGAATCAATATCTTCTGTAAGCATAGAGTCGTCCATTTTCAGCTCACGCAGGAGCGAGGTACGCCAGTAGCCGTTTGAGCCACAGAAGAGGCCAAAATGGAACATGGCAGAACGTCCCGGATGGGAAACTGCGTAGATTTTGTCGAATTCAATGCCGATCATTGAGGTAAGGAAGTTGTCGTTGGCATTGAGCACCACGCATCGACCTTGGACAATGTCCAGTTCTTTGTCTTTGGCAAATTGCTCCATTGCCCATTTTGGTGCATATGGATGGGGGTAGTGGTCGCAGTCAAAAATGGCCGAAATGTCGGCATCGGTCTGTATGACATTGCAATAGTAGTTGATGTTGTCGGCTTTGGACTTTGAACCCGGGACTTTGATAACCCGCATGTTTTGGGGGTATTCATCCGCTAATGCAAAAAGTTCCGGTTCTAGAGGTTGGATGGCATAAGGCGTGTTGTATATCAGGTTGACGCGGTACCTGTCCCGGGGATAGACGATTTCTTCCAGAAGGTATTTCACCCGACCCATGACAATGTCTTGCTCATTTGGCAAGTATGCCACAATGATAATGTCCAGCCTGGGTAGATCATTCTCTGCTGTAGGAAACACCCAATTCTTCTTGGCGACCTTGTCTAGAGCTCGTTTGGAATCCTGGAAGTTTCCAAGAGCGGAAATAGACTCGATCACAGTCGCTGTTGCAATGTAGGTGTTGGTCATCAAATAGATAAACCAGAAAATTTCGGTGATGCCGGATGTGGCATTCATGTAAATAGTGGTAGAGAAGACGAAATAAGACAGAACAAGAAAAAACGGCGTCCAGTCTTGGACACCATCTGATGCAGTCGTGAACGCCCATGAGACATCCTGATAGATCTTTTTCAGACCACTCTGCACATTGTTTCGTCGGTCAGACGACCGGAATGGTTCAACCGGGGTCTGCAATGCATTAACCTCAACGTCGACCTGTTTTTCCATGATTACAGGTGTTGACATTGAGTTGTCAATGTGAAGAAAGATTGTCATACAATCAAAAGTTAAAAAAGAAAACAAGCCGGAAAGAGCAAGCAATAGAAGAATAGAGAGAAAATTGAGAGCTTTCTACACCAGGTCTAATCTTACAGTCTACTTGGATCCCAGTCGAGTACCCAACGTTAGCACACATCTTTTTTGACGTAGCTAATGCTCGTTACCAAGAATTAGCTTCGCACCCATAATGACCCTGGTCATAACCTCGAGTAACAAAGTTTCAATCTTTCAAGACCGCTGGCGGAAATATCTCGAGGACCAATTGGGATGCAACGTTGCACGGCGATCCCAGAAACATCCAAGACCGCCGAAGTTGTCAAAGGAACCATGACTGACGAATGACAATTACCGCGCAATAGCACGCACGCACAGATACGCTACAATAGTCGCCTTGTCCGAGCTAATTGATAAGACTATGACAAGACTCTGATTCATTGATACCATTACTGGGCCACCACCGCACTAACCGGCTATCTTCTCAGTCTAATCTGAAGCTTGCATAACTAGGTACCCCTGCTTGGGTAATAGTATCATCACCCAACTCGGTTCCATTATTGCGAGGTCACCGAAATGCGTAAAGATTAACATGAAACTAGAACGCATTGAGGGCCAATCCACCTACCATTTCTGTCGTGGTTCCACAACTGAGATTAACGGCTAAGCCCTATTTGTTCGTGTTGCATGTGCGAACACTCGATTTTCTCGGTATTTGCTTGTTATCTTGGCCTGATCAGTGACTGACGAAGATTTAGGGCTAGGATAGGTCGTCTTCTGGCTGATTGTACCCTTTCCCCAAACAGGCAATTCTTCCACCTAGGAATGGGGCCTAGCCGCGGGACGCACCAGATTATTTTTCCCAGGGCACTAATGTCTTAGTTTCGCCTCTTGTTCCTGGTTGTCCAATCGTGTATCCACTCGATCTCCATGGTTGACGTGTATAAAATTTCTTTTTTTCTTCTTGATTTCCACCTGCAATTGAGCATGGGATGCAATGCAATGCAATGCAAAATGGCACAGTCTGGATTCCCATGGATTCCCATGCTTGCACTTTTCTCCGACCTGGCTACGTAACTAACTCAATTCTCCACCAAAAACCATCAACTTGCGCGATTACGAATAAATTAGAACTGGAAAAAGGAAACATGGACCAGGATCTCAGCTTCTCAAAAAAACTAACGGGATCTAGTCCTTGCCAAGCCAGCCCTGATGCCTTAGGTCGCGGTACTATAGCTGAGGTTTGTGATCTACAGGGCCAGGCACGATGGTGCTAAAAAAGTGACGGGTTACAGTTGGATCAGTGCCGATCAACAGGCCCACTGTTGGCTTTTTTAGACTTTTGCGCCAGAAGATAAGCAATTCCTGCTAGTAAATTATGTTGTACGGCATCAATTGTTCGTTCGTATCGCTCCGTTACTAGCACTATTATTGACTCCCTTGATATCGCGAGAAAACGTGAGGATCCCTGGATATCCGCCAATTGCGACACGACCTCCGGCCACTCGTTGTATCTCCTTGTCAAAAGTAAGCTACAAGACTTGGCTTTCTTACTTTGCGTCTTGTCATAGCGTTTCACGGTTTGCCGTAGAACTCCTCTCTCTGTCGATCAACGAGCAAGTTTTGGCGACCGGCACGTTGTGTTCTCATACACCGAAAGATTGTTACTTCACCTTCCTAATTGAATCTCGGATGAAGTCGCTCCTCGTGCCACCGTATATACCTGTCAAGTTCGAAAGTTCCCGGTTTTCCTTACACAATTCCGAGCAACACAGCATACGAATCAGAGTGGGTATCTGTTGTTGCTGCTTTGTCTCTTATTTTTTTTTTCTTCTTTCTTTCTTCCCTCTTCTTCGATACCTCAAACTGAGCCCGCTGTATCTTGGCACATTGTGCAGGAAGACACAATGTTTCCTACAGCATGGCGAAGTCTTCTATTCACCCTCCTAGTGGCGTTGAAGACTGCCCAAACTGCTACGACTATTGATGTGGATGGTTGTGCCTGTGGTTTCTACGATGAAACTGCGGATTTGTATTTCACAGATTCGACAATCGTCTACTTCAACGAATCCACTTCAATTCCTTCCGACTTCGTCGTTGAAGAATTTGAACATCGCTATGATCGTGGTTGGAATAATATGTACCGCATGGGTGCGGCAATGGAGAATGTCCAAATCAGCCAAGATCCCTATCCTGCAAACCGCACAAGCTTGGAACTTTCGTGCCATCCATCGGACGACGAGCATCTAGTTGTTGGTTCAAGTATACGTACTGCTCGCCAGGACATCTTCTTTGGTTCTTTCCGTTCGTCCCTTCGACCTGCACGCAACTATAGTCTCGGTTCTGCGATCTCCATGAATCTAGTTCACAACCAAACCGAAAGCTGGCAGGTAGATGTCATGAACACCGACGTCTCCGCTCAAGCATGGGTCGATATGCTGATGAGCGGACAATTCCCCAACACGTGGCTGGGCACCAATTTCACCAATCTGACTGATGAAGGTCTCGACCCATGGTACTACATGGAGTACCGTGTTGACTGGACTCGCGACTCACTCAATTACTACATTGCCGATGTTCTGAGAATCAGCTACAATACTTCTGTCAATTCTAGTATTCCGTCGACACCGGCACCATTGAAGTTCCAGCATTGGTCTACAGGAAATAAGTACACTTCCCAGGGTCCGCCCACTTTTAAGAATCTGGCAAACGTTGGATACACGCGACTGTTCTTCAATTCGTCTACTTGGAACGATACCACACGAGCTGCTTATGACCAGAGATGCTCTATTCAAAAAGCTTGTAACATGAACGACGTATCTTTACGTGGCTCCTCACATTTTGATCCCGAAAGCCTGGCACCTTGGAAGCAGTATCAGCCACCGTACAAAATTAGATGGGTACCACTCATCATTGATATTATCTTCGCGGCCATTTTTGTGGTCCTTACCGGCAAAACCCTCTGGCGACGATTCACCTGGCATAAACTGATGGTTTTCCTGGGCGTCCATGAACGAGATCCTCCCAAGCCCCGATCCTTTGACACACCGCCACGTTCAACAGTATCTATGGACCGGGATTCACAAAGCAATCGTGACTCTGCCGTTGATGGAAGTAACTCGCCAACATCTCCCAATAACGGACAACCTGATCTCCCTCGGAATGAGTCGTTCAGCACTTTGCCTCCATACAGGGGCGCTCAGACGCCTCTTCCTCAATATCAGAGTCCTGCTGTCTCTCGTCGGCCTTCATTAACCAATATGGCTGGAAACCCGTTTGCCTATCCCGCTAGTCTGAATGGGACTGTTCAGGGTGAATCCTCTCGAGTGACTTCTCGTGATGCTTCTCGGGCCCCTTCTCTACACGCTGTGCCTATAGTAGACTATTCATCAACTCCGAGTCAAGAGGTATACTCAAGCAATGTCATGCAGGTCGAAGGCAGCTCGGAGAAAAATAAAGAAGCCGTTAAGACTGAAGCTGTTCCCTCCACGACAAAAGACGGGCAGACAAAACCCGTCGAAACCGGCAAGGATGGCAAACCTGCAGCCGGTGCTGCTGCTGCTTCTGCAAAGCCACCACGTGTCGACTACCTGGCAGGTTTCATTTCTATTAGTGCCCTTCTCGTGACTGTCAATCACTTTGGTTTGACCTATTTTGGTGCTGTCATTATGCCCGGAAACTCTCCCCACTACGAGAGTGAGACCATTGCACGAAAGACATTCGCCACGTACTTCCTTGACCCGCTCTGGATCGGACCTTTCCTGATGATTTCCACTCGTTTCTTAACATCAAACTACATCCGGACTGGAAAGCTCGACAACATGGCGCAGAAGATTGTTGCGCGTCCTTTCCGTCTACTGACACCGGTCGCTTCGATTGCTTTTTTGGAATATTTCCTCATGGATGCCGGTGCACTGAACTGGCTTGAATACCTGCCATCAGTAACTTGGTCAGACTGGCCTTTTACTGCTATTGCTCTTAACCCAGGCACATTCATCTCGGAGATCATTCAACTCGCCTTTTTGATCCCGAATGCGGCGCCAATGATTACAAACAACTATTGTACCGGTGTGCTCTGGACTATTCCCGTGCAGCTGCAGGGTGCATGGCAGACGTTGCTTGGTCTAATCATGATCCGACAAATCAAGACGCCCTGGAAGAGATTCAGCTTTTATTTCTTCTGCACAGTCATGCACTGGTATGCTCTCTCGTGGGGCAGTTATTACTACGTCGGTATCCTCCTCGCGGATCTAGACATCACCTACAAATACAAGCAAAAGTGGCTCTATCCTCGTCCATGGATATACTGGCCCGTCCTAATCCTCCTGGCCTGTACAGCCATTGCTGGCTTTAGTATTGATCTAGTCACGCAGCACAACGGAGTCAATTATGCGCAGATCGAATATGGATGGCATCCATATGCCAAAACAGGAGAGAGTTTGGCCCAAGCAGACTCAGCCTCGTATCCGGACTACTTTATCCCTCGTCTGAACGCCCTTTTGGCTACTATTACTATGCAAGGAGTTGTTGAGATTTCGCCAACATTGCAAAAGATACTGTCCGTGAAATTGTTGCAGTGGTTCTTCCCTCACATTTTCAGTATTTACTTGATTCACGGTTTTGTTATGTGGTCCGTCGGATCATGGGCTATGATTTCCATGTTCTCGCATGGCTATCCGTACTGGCTGTGTACCTTGATCACTGCAATTGTCTGCTATGGTACCCTCTTCGCAGTACTACCAATTCTTACGCCTCCAATTGAAGCCCTCGGTAAAGGTTTCACTCAAAGACTATGGCAGTTCGCCAGCCAGGAGCCAGTTGAGCGGAAACCGACTACTTATCCATTCGGAGAGGAGTTTTTGACTACACGTGATCAGCTTCAGAATTCATCCAAGCCCGAAAGTTTGAACGGAGTATTGCCTTCGTCCGCTTCTTCGTCCTCGGGCGGAGTGACTGTCGTGAACGAAAAGGATGTCCATGGGAAGGGGAAGGAGGCTGAATTGACTGTAAGGGAGCTCAAGAATGGGCGGATCATGGAACATATCAATGAGTTTTAGATTTTTCTTGTTTATATTTGGGAGACTTTTAGTCGGCGTTGACTTTTGTGCATAATATTCAGTTCATAGAGAGTGGTACATGGGTATATATATAGCGCGATCAAGTTGTTAGAGATCCATAACATGTTAATAGGAAATGCATGGTACGATGACTTATCTAATTTTCTCTTTGGATCTACCTAGGTAGTATTATAGACTTGTTTAGTCGAATGAATAACTTGTCTATCTCGTATCTATACAGATACATCCATCAAGGATGTATGGCGGCCAACGGAGAGGGGTATCTAACGATCATAAAAATACATCAGAAGAATTAAAACTTAAAGATCTGATCTTTTCTGTATCCCAGCTCTCCCAGGATACCCGATCCTCCCCACCCATTCCCAGTCAACGCATTCTCCATAGCAGGAGGTCCGCAAACAAACACTTTATCCGTCCGCGCAGGCAATACCTCCTCCAAAAGTTCTTTCGTGACACGTCCCTTTCGGACAAAAGATCCCTCCTCAGGCTGCGAGACAGTATAAACAATCTTGAACCGATCTGGGAACTTCCTCTCGTAGTTCTCAAACTCCTCGCGCAGAAGAAGGTCACGCTCAGTATTCACGCCAAAGACAAGTGTCATCTTTGTGCGATCATCGGGGTTATCCAAAACTCCTTTGATGAGTTGGTAGAGTGGTGTGATGCCAGCACCGCCGGCAATGAGGGTTACATGGTCATGTTTGTTTGGAATCCAGGAATATGCTTTGATGCCGAAGGCGAAGAAGAGGGAGTCGCCGGGTTGGAGGGAGTGTAGGTGTGTGCTGACTTTGCCGCCCGGGTATTTTTTGACCATGAGATCGATGAAGCCAGGTTTTGCTGTGGAACTATCAGTATGAGATTCCCCAGAGTCAAAGATATTGAACATACAGAGATCGCTAACTGGCGTATATGGTCGTATGGCGGGAGTCAGGCTCCCCTTGGGCCATGACAATGTCAACACGGATGCTAATCAATTATGTTAGTGACGCATTCCAGAACAACATATCATGGATATTCCATGATTACAGTACATACAAACGAGAGTCAATCCAGTCTCATCCCGAGCATTCGGAAATGCGAAACGCAATCTCTTTGTATTATGGTTGATATCCTCCGTTTGTTGAAGTGTCAGACTGCCTGCAACTCCACCAAAAACTTTTCGGGGTTGAGAAGACATCGAGCTCTGAATGTATGAATAAGCCGTGTAAATACCACCGACTGCAGCGATACCAAGCACCAAGTTGGGAACAGAGGCTTGCTTGATGATAAAGCGACTGCTAGATGCCATGTTTTTTATCTTTTACTTCTTTTTCAATGGTATGACTGACGCGCGTGTAGCGTGTAATAGATAGTACTGGCACTTGGGATGGTTCGAAAGTGGTCAGAAGCCGAATACCCTATCACGTTCTCTATACACCCGTGATGGCGGAAAGGCGGGGGGTATAGCTCAGCTTTATATCATTCCGGATAGATCATCTCCTAGTGCAGCTACTCAACTGCTTCGAATAAATATAGACCCATTTCTGCCATGGCTATGGGTTATTGGCCGTGGCGAGGGCTCTGTACGAGTCTAAATCAAGCCAAAGTTATCACCGAGCGGATCGACGAATTGGAGACAGCTTCCAGAAACCTTATTGCCTTTACTCCGACCGATGTCAGTTGATCGACGGGGAAATCGGCCGACAACAGTACCGACTGCCGATGTCGGTCTTCGAATTCGCCACTAAATTATGTTTGTCCACGGCGAAACCGGCCAGTAGAAGCACCGACTATGTTCCGAAGTGCGAAATTACACTGTTGATGCCAGGCCAGAGACATCAAAAGTATCTAGGTACTCAGTAACTAATGTATTGGTATCATTTCGGCAGAAATATATTTCAAGTATGTCGGGACATCTAGACACTGTACCTAAGTACCACTCTGTAGCCGGGCGGATCTTTCACACGGCGCTGGCCGTAACTAAGATGCCTAGGGAAACAGCGCAGCAACTTCTAAGATCGCATGAACATAGATACTATTCAGCTAATTGATTTTATGATGCATACTCAATTGCTATACCAGCAATATACTACCAACCCAATGCTAAGCGCAACGTCATCTCTTCGTTCAAAGTATGTTAAGCCTATGTGTACCTGTCGCTATGTATGTCATGTCATTCAACGGCTATCGACAATTCTTCCTCTTAACATTTTCCGTTCATTAGAGTCATCAAACCCGGCTGCAAATTTCAAAAAGTGACATTTCGTCGCGTATGTAAGATTTGCAGGAGTCTAGCCCAGTTACCGAATGCGGAAGATTCGAGAAGAACTCTAAAAAACGACGCGCGAGTGACATCATACATAGGGCTGGGATAAGCTTATTTCAATCTCCATATAACATTTCCTTTGATTACAAGAAATACGTATATGTAGTCTAGGTTGTGGCCTCTGGCATGGCAGCTAGAGCCGATCTATGAGTATGTACCATAGGGCCTGAAATGATCTACACAGACACCGATCGGGAATGCGTCGATCTATGCTCAGGGATTTACCAGGTCCCAGGATTTCATGCGATCGGTTCAATGGTCTTGGGTAGATAATTGATCGTTTCCGTAAGTAGGACCTAGATAGATTCAGGTAGATGCATCATCGCTACGACATACGATCCGTTTATGGTACTCAAACCCTAAACCAGGTACTTACTACCAGGTTGGGAAAAGTATATAGTGACGTCCTGCCCTGCGGACACAGACAACAGCTTGATAATACCAATTCACTCAATTTAGCGTTCCTATCTACCTAATCGATCCCCTCCACAAACAAGATCAAAGTACATCCAAAATGCCCGCCCGCGACAAATACACCGACCCCGAGCTCCGCGACCAAATCAAAGAAGAAGTCCATGCCTCCGACAAAGGTGGTCGACCAGGCCAATGGTCCGCTCGAAAGGTGCCCCTTTCCCTCCCCTTCCCCCTTCTGGTACCTCATACTAACTCTTTCGATCATCTGGACAGGCCCAAATGATGGCCTCCGAATACAAAAAACGCGGCGGCTCCTACACAACCGACAAGGAAACAGGGCAAGACGAGTCCCAGAAACACTTGTCCAACTGGACGGATGAAGAATGGCAGACCAAGGAAGGGGATGCGAATGCTACGAAGGATGATGGCACGAAGAAGAGGTACTTGCCGAAAAAGGCGTGGGAGAAGATGAGTGAGGAAGAGAAAGAGGAGACGGAGACGAAGAAGGAGGAAGGGGAGAAGGAAGGGAAGCAGTATGTGGGGAATACGGGGAAGGCGAAGGAGGAGAGGAGGAGGGCTAGTATGGGTCAGGGCAAGGAGAAAGAAGGGGAGGAGGGAGAGTCGAAGGCTAAGAAGGGTACTTCTACTGCTGCGAAGAAGGGCGAGGAGTACGGTGAACAATCAAAGTCCAAAGGCGCAGATAAGAAGAAAGAAGGGGAAGTAGACGGCGAGGACGAAGATGGTGTTTATGAAGAAGAAGACGGGGCCGACGATGAAGAAGAGAAAGATGGTGACTTCGTCGAAGACGCAGAAGCGAACCAAGAAGACGAAGAGGAAGATGAAGATGTTGGTGATGACAACAAGGACGAACCGCATGGACAAAAGAGGGTTCATACACGACAAGATGATCAGACCAAGAACAAGAAGCAAAAGACCAACGGAGAAGAGGATGGGGAGGCAGAGTAATGTTATGAAAGTTATTTTGCATACGTATGTTAAGCTACTGATTAAAAAATACGATGATATGAAGTTTGATAACTTGTTAACATTCAAAGTATGTATTCGTACATTGACTTGAGTCATGGAGTTCTATCCTGCTGGAAAATTCCAAGAAATATGATTTGGTGACCATGCGATGAAACAAGATAGATGGCGGGGGTGAAAATGCACAATGCAGTTCTATTTCGGTACACAAAATGGGTATATCTAGTCGTAAGAAAACAATAGGTCCATAAGGAATAAGATCGATTATATGATCGATTATGTGGGAGGTGGTCGAACTATGATCGGGTGTTTAGTCGAGTATGGTCGAGTGTGATGAGTGTGATCGTGTTGATCCATGTATATAGTGATCAGGCGTGAAGCAACTAGACAATGGCGTCCCGCTCATCAATCCACACCAGTTCCGGGTGATTCTCAACATCATCAAGATGCACCGTCGCCGAATTCGGGATATATTCGTTGATCCCGTTAATCTCTTTCAATGAGCCAAGTTGTCCAGCAACGAACTTTTGAAACAGGTCATGTATATGGGCGTCGTAGTATGAGTTCAACCCAGGCTGGTAGCCGCGAATCGATAGAGACTCCAAATTCGGAGGAAGGAGGTCGGCGAGAGGAATGTTGGAGGAGGCAAAGTCGCTTGTAGTGCCGTTTGCCATTTGAAAAAGACATCGTACGCCAATGCTCAATCTTCGCAATGCCGTAAAATTCCGGAGGCAACCCATTTGCGTAAACACGAGTTCGACGACTGACTTTTGGTTTATAAACGCTTTGCGTTCTTCTTCTGTTTCGTCGATTTCTGATTCAGGCGAGTCGCAGAGATATTCTTCAAATTCTTCTTGTTCGAGTTCGTCCGAGTAGTCCGCATCTGTGTCGAGGTTGAGGGATTCTAACGATTCGCGATGGATAAGTAGAGCCCTAAATATAGCGGGAAAGGCCATATGCCAATTGCCTGTATCTTGGGTGGCCCGTCCACCGACAGAATGTGTGAATTGTCTAAGTGTCTTTGAGGATGAGATGACCGTACAAAGGAACATGGTCGGTAGGACAGAATGAAGAAGCTCAATTTTGTCGAGGTTGGACGATAACGGAGCAATGTCTTCCCGGCCATTCTCGTCAATTTCCATTCCCCCAACGCAGACATGTTCGATAGAAGGTAATTGGTGGAAGAGGGACATATGGTATAAAAGGTCGTAGCGGTTGAAGTATAATGGGTCATTATCGAGGGCATCGTCAGTGTGGAGCAAGTCGACGCGCCGTAATCTTTGGAGGAACACAGAATTAAATATGCTGGTACAATGCAATAAGAATTGTTCGAGCGGTAGAGGAGGGTAGCCTTCTTTCATGAACCGACCTATTGGGCGGATTTTCAAAGATTCTAGGTTAGGACAAACGGACATGAGGAGCGCTGCCAGGGATTGAATCATATGTGAGCCACGAGTATGTCGACCACCTCGAGCACGGGATCTATATCAGTCAGCCAACGATATCAACATTTTTCGAGGTATCGGTACATACGAATGAAAGCCATTGGAGAAGTCAAGGTCGAATTGGCGTTGGAGTAGCATATTGAGAATCAACTCTTCGTCTGCACCGTACCATCCTGCATTACGAACAGCTAATCGTAGCAGCAAGCCATCCTCTTCGGTAATATATCGCTGGTACGGCGTTGGCTTGTACCATCCATGGAATTGTGTGTCTCTGAGAATATCAATATGTCGTATATATAACCCCAATTCTGGCTGGCGCAGGATCGACATGAGCAGTTCGAAAGCCTCGTCGCAGTCTTGTTCAGATCGCAATCGGACCACATCGGGGACATTGATCGGATCGAATCCCGGCGCAGTTTTCCCCATTTCCAAACTCATCACATTGTCGAGCGGAAGCAGCGTGCTGGTCGACAGAGCGGCCATGGTAGACACGCGGAAGAAGAGGGGAATATCCATTTCGGCGTCCATGAATGTAGAAGGGGAAGAGGAGGGGGGAGCCGTGAACTCGAACGGCGCCTCATGAGGCGTAACGTGTTCCCACCCCAGTCGACTCGACGTTCGTATCTTTTCTGCGACCGAAGTCATATATTCTTCTGCTTCTCGACTGTCCCACCCCCTACTCGCTCCGACCCCCTTGTCCGTCTCCTCCTCGATGAACCCGTCGTTATAGTACCGCAATGCGTGGTCGTCGTGATCATCAATACGCCGAGCTACAGCAAAAGAAGGTGCGAGCAGAGGTCCATCCGGGCCAAAGCCTTCTCGACGCCCGAGAACTGCCAGGGTGGTGGTTGGTTATAGTGACGGATAGTGATTGGCATGCCCGAGCGGCCGATACAGGAAGGAATGACGAAGTCCAATTTATAGGCCGGTCATCACTCGAGTGTTCTTCATATATATTCCCTTCTTTCCTTCCTTCTTTGTGTCCTTGTTTTGGTTCGTTGAATCGATCGACGGAAGGGGTGTGTGAGGGCTGATATCGGTTGGTATTTGGTTGGTAATAATGGCGAAGGGAGGATCGTTCCGCATTTATGAAGGGGGAGGGAGGAAGAGAGAACGAGAGAAAGAAGAAGGTCCAGATGATGATTATCGAAGAAAGAATGCCATTGAGGTCGTCCCAACGCGGAGAAAGAGTACGTAGAAAGGCAATTGGGCGAGGATCTCTTTTTTTGGTGGTAGTCTAAGACAGATCGGGGCAGCGTAGACTAAGGCAGATGCTAGAGACTGGAGTCTGGGATACCAACAGATTGCTACTAGTAGCAGCAGCAGTGGTAGTAAGTGGTAAGTACTAGGGCGACGTCAAGCAAGTACCATGAAAGAAAGGGAAGCTCCTGCTTAGCGGGCGGCGACGGCATGTCCCTCAGTAGGCAGCCGCTCTGCCTGATTTGCTCTCTGTCTGTATGCGTCGAGCAAATTGATATTCACAGCTTACTACTGGCAACCAACTGCTCCGGAGCGAGTGATCGGTCCTGATCGGTCCCTGGCGTGCAGCAGCTGCAGTGGCACCTCGAAACGGAATAGCCGGAAATAATGAACGTCAGAAAGAATCGACTTGGATTTTGAGCGAGTGCGTACGGAGTACAATGCGCAAGAATGGGTAATGGGTAATGAGTAATGGATAATGTGGATATGAAAGGGGAGCATCACAGCGAGAAAGAGTGAAGGCCTGAAACTGGCTGATAGTCGCGGGTGGAGAAGGAAGCTGCAGGTCGTTGATAAGTATTTTCCTATTCGAGGTATTCCCTCGGTATTACCGCGCTAGACGTATTTTACAGCGAGATTTACCCGTCGCCATACAAAACCACATTATTGCCGTATCCTCGGTAATAACGCTGTCGAGTACGTATGACTGCTTGTACCTCCGGAGTACTATGTACAGCGTACAAACTCGAAACTACAAAGCTACCCGTGTCGCCGCTCCTCGACCGCTAGACTTGACTCTACTGTACAAAGGATTGAGCAGGATCCGATGGCACCGCAATCAACCATCTCCTTGTGAGTACATAATGATAAGCCGGGGAGGTTAGTCTCTCCTAACAATCCGCATAAATCAATCAAATCACCAACACTAACACTAACAAAAGTCGATAAAATCTGTCACGGCACATGCTGCAGCATTGATACTGCAGGGCAAGACTTGCATTCTGCATCATCAGCATCAGCATCAGCATCTCCGTCTGTTGCTGCACTTTGCTGAATGCGAATGCAAATTCCGTTGAAGTGCTTCCCTGATTCAGTTAATACACCGCGCGGATAAACGTCCTTCCGTGTTCCAGAAGCCCGATAATACGCCTGTGTCTCCACTCTTCCTTGTATCATGATACGCATGTCTGGTAAAATTTACAATACGTCCGACACACAAAATATGTAACTTATGTACACTTATGTACGGAGTATGCATCATGTACGTGATGATTTAGCGCTGCAGATCTAAGCTATACCGCTTCGGGACGAGCATTTTCCAGTTCCCTCGTCCCTTTCGCTCCCTTTCGCGTCCATGCATCCAATCAGCATACCGAATACCTCGTTTAAATCAAGCGCATGTCGGCTAGCTGGCTCTGAAAGGCGGTGGCAGATGCATGCCAATCATCCCTGCTTCGGTGCGTACTTGCCTTTTGCGTATACTACTGCGAAGCGTGGCTGTGAATGGTGGGGATTTTGTATACTTCTTTCTACATTCGGGGTTCATTCTAGTGATTCTACATATTTTGAAGAGTGTCTCGTCTCACTGTGTTTTCTCACTGTACTTGATATATAGCCACGACACCAGCCACTTCTCTTTCGCTGTTCATTGCATTGAATTATGGATCTCACATAAGCGATATATCATTAGTCGCCGTACGAGGTCCGTACTATGATCCTCAATGTAAGCACTATCGAGAAACCACTAGCCCAAATCCATTGACACGTGAATGACAGTCTGACATTCCACCTTTTTCTAGAAAGAGTCACTACAAGTTCGCATAGTATCGAGCACTATAGGCAGGGCTAGCATGATATGATTAAGGCAGCCACTCCATACGTATCGCCCGCTACGTGACCTTATCCCTGTCCACTTTGTCTACGTAGTACGTAGTTCAACGGAAATATAACGGAAGGTACAAACGACGATCTTATCAGAATGTCAATCTATCGGGCGATCATTGTAGTCCTTGCCTGGATAGATTGATTGGAGTGACGATGTTCTGACTTCAGCCTTGATAATCAGATTCGTATAGAAATATCAGCTGGGATGCTCAGGCGTACCATACTATGCCAATGGTTGAATATGTCGACCTGTTCCAGCCGTTTAACCCCTGCACCCTACCTAGTAGCGAGTACAGTATGTAGTACTGCAGGAGCCGATGTGTTGGACTGTTGGTGACTGTGCCGCATTCGGCGGTCATACAAGCCTTGTTGGGTAGTAGTACTGGTAGTGGTCGCATGGTGTTGTGTTAGTCGGTGTGCCACAAATATATAAATTGTTTATACACATGAATAAGGCCTCGGCTCGACATCCGTGTGAGCCATGTACCTACGTACCTATTTCACATCCTTGTTCTGGTTGGTGCTTCGGCATGTATTTCGTTTCACTAATTTGTGATCCTACTCAGCGTATCTGGATAGTATTATCCATGTATAGAAAAGCTTCGACTTCAAATCGCCAATCAAATATCTAAATCGGTTACTGGAAACCGTTATTCCATGCATTACCAAGTTTTTTGGCGCCCGGCACTTGAAATGTGCAAAATGTGGCTTGATTTATGTTAGTTTATTTTGTGCAATTCTAGGTGCTTATGGACAAAGAAACCAATTCTCGGATACACTCTTCCTCGTTTCTTTTTTGACACATCCGGAAAATGATAGACATTCTGATCGGATATTTCCGTCCTGTTGGGAACGAAATTCAGCGCATCTGCTCAAAATTCGCCATATCCGGTAGTTGGTCAATTACTTAGTCTCGTTGATCAGATAGATTATGACAACCCTACGCAGTGAAGGCGTTCGCTGATCTCTCAACGAGTCACGTTCATCGACGGCCCAAAAGATCGGAAATCGGCGGCGGTGTACCTGTCTCCTCTTACTCCATACTTGACCCAGAATCTCATACGGGCCACCACACAAGGTTCGTTAGGGTCTTAGGATTGTCGTTGTAGACTTACTGGAACCGGTAAGAGCACGGACGTTGTTAGAACTTGGAACTTAGCGGACCCCTGTCGTCCTGACCGTCCTGTGGAGGCTACGGAGCTAACCTACGTCCTAAAACATCATAGTGTGGCTGATGGAGTTGACCTAGAAACTCATTTAAAATTTTGTGATCTATGTAACTCAATAATTTTCCGGCGCTGTGGGTCTCCAGTGCTTTGACTTGGACAATTTCTTTGTTTATATATCCACTCTATCCACATGAATCAATCAGACGACTTTGAAATTTGGACACATGAAGGTACTATGTACAGAGGTCGATCGAGTTTCATAAGAATGCAAACCTGTTGGCATCCACCACCGAGTTGTCTTTTCTCTGGATCTGAATAGTATCTATCTGATTCTGCGAATTCAATTTTGAGAAAACGACATTGTAGCGCGCTGCTTTTTTCAACGACTCCATGCATATCCTACCTAGCCACTCATTTCACGATCAATTGTCGCTCATCTTTCGTTGACTTGGCCCTACTATATTTTTGTATGGATACATTTTTATTCTATTTTAATGTAATGCTTGTCCCACGTCATAAGCCTAGTATGGATATCAACTACGTATGACTCGAAACCGACACAACGGGACGCCGAATCCCTGGAAAATATCAATACTATGCCGGTCACGTCTATAGACGCCGTTCGGCTCAGTCCATATTTGAATACTGAACCAGCAGCTGATATTCATCTTAATTGGAGATTCGTCGAAGCATACGTGATAGTATCAGGCTGACACGGCGTCTCCGGATAGAAATGTGCAAGTCACACCCGAGATGATCCAGTTAAGCGAACCGATTCAGATGGTTTTCCTCCCTACGCACAGTCTAGACAAAGAACGAGTTTGTATCGCTGTGCCGTATTTTCAGTGGAAGACGTTGATTGGTAGGCCTCGTCAACAAGGACTACGTAATTCTATTCTTTGATACAGTATGAAGCCGTCCATTCGTTTCCGACAAGCGAGACTGGGGTACGAATCATTCATCTAACTTGGCATAGTTACGTGTTCTGTCGCATGATGTTATATCTGATCTGTACTGTCACGGATCAAAGTCCAAGTCGAGCCATTCGACAAGCTCCTCGCTCTTTATATCTCAATCAGGTAGGCATTTCGCGGCTACTCATGCGAGGACGCGAGTACGTCCAGTAACAGCAAGCAGCAACTGCAGCATGCATATGTCACCTGGCCCTTGAATGGCATCGGCGAAATGGAAAGGTCATTCAAAAAATCCGCAAAACTTTGCGGTGTCCAAGATTCACAGTTCGTACAGAGTGTACGTATGATAGTTCTGCCAATCTAATTTCGAGTAATGAGTACTCCCCATTTCGGTATCATCGCCCGACGCATGCACCTGCAGACCCTTGTTTTGGCGCCGAGTCCGTTGAGACTTGAGAGGCAGGAGACTGGCCAGACTGGGGTAGGTAGGTACAAGGGTGCTGTTGGTCACTCACGGCATGACAATGATGACATCGATTGGGATTGATGCGTTCTTTTCATGCATAATCTCTTGCGCTAACTTCTCAAGGCTTGGGGTGTGGACGAGCCACTCGTTGCGAACGATATGAATTGTGTGATTTATGAAGTTTGATGCGCCTACTATGTAGAGCCAAGCTCGCTCTTAAATACATAGCCTTTAAGTCTTGGGTTATGGACAATTGAATGAGCTCGCGATATAGAGCCGAATTGATTCATCACTGATCAGAGAATATTAAATGAATGCATTTTACGCAGTAACGAATCGGATGTTGAGTAGACCCAGAATCTTTCCGCCAATAAAATGCTCTACTGAAAGTTTGGTATCCACTATGCCACGCGATGTGCAGCGTGGCGTCTGTACTAGTCCAGAAGCAGTAGGTAGGAGTTCGGAAGGGTTGGCTATTGGTCAGCCTAGCCTAAACTAGAACCGGAGGCCGCAGTGGCTTGCATATTTTGTGGGTCTTTGGTAGACTAAACTGTTTTAGGTTATTATTCTCTGCTTGGCCGAGGTCAGATATTGCGAGGTTTGACATGTTGAACAATATTTGATAGATGAATGCTTGGATGTGCAAAGAAATTTGTAGGTAGATGTGTGTATAAAGACTCTAAAGTCTTGAGCGCAGTACGTAGGAATCAGTCACATGTACTCCATGTGGCCTGTTACGTGGGAGGATATATACGTATATATTTACAGAGACTGATCCCTAGGTATATTCATATTCATAAGTTGCGTTATCTACATACGTGTTTTACTCCTTGAGATTGGCCCTGGAATATTGCTATCTCTGCGCAGAGGTCCTCGTAAATGCCCGAGTCTCATTGTCAACCTTGGAACCTGTTTATACCCTCAAATGAACTGTTAGTAGGACCCCACTTAGGGCTTAACCTCTCCAGGGCTAACTCTTCTATGAACAGAATATATTGCACTGCGTATGAAGTAAATCGTGTATCTTTATACCAAGTACGTATATACTTTTCGTTCCAAGTTCGGGTTCGCTCCATGTTCCGGTTCACCTCTTGAATTTTGATTATGTAGAAACTGCTGACCAAAATAATGGGTCTAAGACAATATATAAATGCAAACAGTTGCGTCGTTTAAGAAACTGAGTTGATAATGGCCCTCAAGAGACTACAGGAGAGACATCTCAAGTTGGCTCGGGGACTTTATCATGTACATTGAGAGGGTCTCTGCCATCTTCATACATATATACTTGTCAGCCGTGCCCTGAAAGACGTGGTTTAAGTAGTAAGTAATAGAATCTATATTCGGCATGGTGGTAGGGTTGATGTTGCTTAGCAAGAACCCTATACCAGATGTTTAAGACAAGTGTTGGTTGATTTCATTGTTCAACCATACAAGATGATCATTCCAGGGAAGTTCTCATAGCTTGATCAACGAAGAATATAGCTTTTGATGTCAAAATAGAATGGCTTTCCCAGTTGCCGTGTTCAGCAGACGGCGGATATTCTCTACTGTGTCAAGAAAAAGACAGCATGGAATAAACCCGGAAGGAGAGGGTATGACTTTAGTGCGATCGCCCTGTTCGTCCATATCAGGTTCAAAGGCCGGCACCTCTCATCTTATTGAGGCTTACGGACAAGAAGTGTTCTGTGAGCGATGATGTAAGAAGGTGAGGAATCCCATTGTCGGCGTCCATCGGTTGATGAGTGCTTTGGTGACACTCTGCTCTCAGCATGCGGTGACAAAATGTTGGCAGCTCTACCTCGGGAAACAGAAATAAGGTGCACATGTACCTGAATGTTTAGGGGTACAACTAAATTAGCTTTGTCGTCATCACTTTTTACGAGTCCGGGGCCTTAATGGGGTAATACTTCGTTACGTTCTTCAAAATCCAAGAGTCCGAGATGGCAGTCTCCAGACTTCTTCATCGATTATTCCATGATTTTTACATAGAAGAGTCGGAGATATGAGATCTCATCGGTTAATGCAGTTGCCGCGAGCGAGTCTATTGCATCTATAGGTATGCGGTCAATATCTAACCCGTTTCTAGTAATCTTCCGATTGTGGACCATGCCTTGATGGATTCAATTTTGGGCCATTGCATGTTGCTTGGAGTGATGTAGATGTCGAAGGCTAGAAAAGGCAACCCAAATTCTTATTAGAGGTGGTATTGGCACTCTAATTATGTTTAGTTTAGATAATACTAAGAATTTGCTTGGTAGATATAGCCTGTGTTTGGTAAATGTCGTCATGTTTCTCAACTCTATCACAACATTGACCTCTGAATCTGCCATGACTTGATTTGTCACAAGGATCAATGCGCTCAACCTCGTAGTAATGCCATGAGAATGGGATCAAACATACTGAAAGTAGCGCGTTTTCGTCTATACAGGACCGTGGATTGTCTATACTTTTTGTAAGTCTACTAGATAGTTACACTTGCCTCCCTACTCAACTTTCAGTTTTACACATACACGCGTAGAATAGTTGCAAAGTATTGTCTATACCGATAACTTCCCGATCTATGTTTATTGTTCCCAAAAGAGACAGCTAAATCCCTTCCACCCCTTTATATTCGAGAGGAACCATCATAATAGGTGTGGCCCCAAATGGCCCGCGAGAGCACCTATTGGGGTATGCATATAGGTCCTTATCAGATCTATATTGATCGAAAAGTGCCGATAGGAAGGGGTTGTCTCAATTCTTACATCACTTTAGATCCTGCCTGTTACTATGGAACCATATCTGTACAGATATCAGTGGGACCAATTGATCAGGGAATCAACGTTCTATAATTACTTTGAAGGGATTGATCCTTTAGCATGCATGATGTCGACCACGGCACTTCCAGTATTTGATTGACTACGGTAGTGGCTGCTGAGTTATCTGTAGTTATTTATTTTCTCAAGGAGTCTGATAAATTCCTTCGGGAGATATTTAACTTTTAAGGTTATTTGAATAGATACACATGGCTCCGCTAAGATGTAATTGGCACAATCTGGCTGAATGGCTGAACGTGTAAAAATAGGGCTGGCTCAGGGCTGTGTATGGATTGCTCTAAGCAGTCTAGCCCTGAATCCACAACGAAAGGGACAAGCAGCCGGCCCTGAAACAACGCCAAGTAAGGGTGTGCATACGTCGCAAAGTGTTTAATATTTGCCATCTTGTTTTACTACTCTCAATCGAAGAATTAGACATTTACTATGATCATGTATGTAACCACGTATGTTTCTTCACGAAGTCCTGCTGAGTATTATGTAGTAGCATATCTGAATGTCACTGAAGCCTTGGACAAAGTCGAGGTTTTGATACGACATAATTGGCGGGTCTATAGAATCAGCTGCCCCATTGCGGCCCTAATGCCACCTAATTTTTGGGGTTAGGGAGTTTTTATTGGGTAGCTGACAGAGAACGGCGCCTAGGAAGCCTCCCTTGCCCAAGATTCAAGGTTAAATCCGGCCCGTTGATGGATATAAACGAAGCAAAAACAAGACAACAAAGTAACATCGTCAACACGTGTTGTCCAATGTGCATCTAGACAACTACCGGATGACTTCCTACTGATTGGATCACGACCCCAGATCTCAAACTTTAGGTGGTCAGCGTTGCATTATGAGGCTGAGCTAGTTGTCTGAAGGAGTGGACGCTAGGGATAGTCTATTTCGCCCACTACACTGCCTAAGCCTTGGACGAATCCTAGACCAAGCCTGGAAGCATCGCTGGGTCTTCAGCTCGAGGGACAAAACAAAATGTCTTCAACAAGGAGCGTGTTTCCAGCTCTACTCCTACGTACACAGGTTAGCAGCGCGCTAAAACGGCGACTACCACTGTAACCGTTAATTGACTATGAAAGGCATTCCTTTCGAGTCATTTCCCCGGCTGTGGATTATATTTGACTATATAGCGGCATTGTACCTGAACCTATATAATCATGCAGTCCTGACCCAAATTTAAAGGCCAACGTGTGGTACGACATCGACAGATAACTACCATTCTTCAGCACATATATACTATAATATCATCTCATAATGTATATCAACACCAAGCATTTGGGCGTTGCCCTCCTCTCTCCCAGTCTTGTCGCGGCAAATTCGATGAAGACTCTTCTCTCCAAACGGGATGCCTCAACTTACGAGCAAAACGCCGTCTGCACTGCGTAAGTTCAGATGATACTAGGCATTCGTGACCTGGAAGAGATGGCTGACCAGATTCCACTGATTAGAGACCAACTTCTCCGTTCCTACGGAACAGTCAACACCGGCCTCTTCGGACAAGACCTCTGGTGGCAATCTGGAAATTTCATCTCTGCTCTAGCAACGTTTTTCCAGCTTGACCTGGACTACGGCTCCATTCACAACAACATCTTCGCTACAACCCTTTCCGAAGCCCCCGGCTATGGAAACTACGCCAACTTCCTGAACAACTGGTATGACGATGAAGGTTGGTGGGGGAATGCTTTCTTAGATGTTTACGATTACACATCCGACTCTGCCTACTTAAACCAGGCCATCACCATCTACAATGATATTGTCGGTGGATTGGGAACACCATGCGGTGGTATTTGGTGGGACAAGGACCATACCTACGTCGCTGCCATCTCAAATGGTGGGTTCATACCTGTGCCGTATCAATGTTGGGATATTAATAATCTACAATAGGTCTATACACTGAACTCGCTGCTGGTCTTGCTAACCGCGCCGGTGGTGGAAGCTATCTCGCCAACGCCGAGGCAAACTGGAACTGGTTCTTCAGCTCCGGCATAGTCGGATCCGACAACATGGTCAGAGACGGACTGAATTCCGACAGCAGCTGTTCACTCAACGGCAATGTTTTCACCTACAACCAAGGTGTCATTCTCGGTGCAGCAGCAGAGCTCTACAAGGCAACCGGCAACCAGACCTACTTGACCACTGCAGCAGCTCTTGCTGACGCCTCTACCGCCTCGGGCTCCGACGTGACTAGCAGCAGCGGGATCTTGACCGAAGGCTGTGACAAGAGCGCCAACTGCGATACCACCGCCGAGATGTTCAAGGGCGCTTACATCCGAGGATTGAGGAAATTGCAGCTTGTCGACCCTGAATCTAACTGGTTGAACTATATTACTGCCAATGCGCAGAGCCTCTGGAACAACGACCTCAGTGTTCAGAACGTCAATGGCAACTCGGAATGCATTGTTGGCTCTGCCTGGGCTGGCCCTTTCAACAGCAACCAGGCCAATGCGGTCACTCAGGGAGCAGCTTTGGATGCTCTCAACGCTGCTCTTGCAGCAACTCAGTAGTTAATCAACTACCGCAATGTTCTTCGCGATGAGTTCGCGAAAACTTCACCTTGTATATAGCAACGTATCGTAGTCCGAACAAAAATTCCAAGTACATTGCGCCTTGACTCTACCGTGATAGTTCAGACGTTGCAAACATCTTAAACAAATTGAAAATCGCATTTATATATCCAAACTCCAAAGGTATGGTCCTTTTGACTCGAGATGGTTTCTTGCGAGGTTGACCGCCCATTCTGTTTGACGCATTATTGCTTTGTTTGTTTACATTCTTTCCAGCACAAGCACGAATTGACACGACTTCCCTCCAAAACTACACCAGTATCACCTAAGCAAGGCAAAGGTCAATTTGGCAAAATACACAAGATCTTTTCAATGAACATTGTGTGAGCTTTTAACTGGCTGCAAGGTAACGCCTTCCTGCAAGCATGCCACAAAGCCAATCTGAGAAAGTTACCAGCATGGTATAATCGCTTAGTCCAGATACACTATCGAGGAAGATCGAGATATTGAACCAAGCGACCTTGATGAGGAGACCTTTGAGCTAGGTGTCTGTGATACGTGCAGTAAGGAAGAGAAGTCCTGCGAATGTGGAGGTGACAAACAAGACGCGCACGAGGAGGACACACGTGATTCAGGCGATGAAGATACTGAGGACTCAGACGAGAATGATGAAGATGACGAGGATGATGAGGATTCAGAGGATGCAGTGTCCGAAAGATCTTACGATGGATCGGATGTCGAATACTATTACGAACTGAAAGAGGATCGCAAACAGAGAACACGAGACTTGCTTAAAATCAGAGAGCGCGCGCAAAAAGAAAAGGTAGAGGCGTATCCTTTCGAGAAAAGCAATGAAGAGGAGGTCCAAAGTGCATACGACGCTATGAAGCCCTAAAAGAAACGCTCGACGTCTTTACGTGTGGTTGACCCGATTGCTAGCAATATGTTTACTTTATACTCCACTGATTGAGTCGAGTATTGTTACTATTCTTACGCTTCCAAATTTATCAGGTTCGACAACTTGAGGGATATATATGACTCAGATGATGAGTTGATACCGTCATCGTCAAATGGACTACCACGGTATATACAAGGCGATTTGCAAATTGGCAAGCATCCCTCCATTGATATCATGCCATTTCGTCCTCCTCAAAATGCGGGCCTGGGTGAAATCAAGTTGAAGTGCCTTCACAGAAGATTCGAATTTAAGATTCGAATTTACGATTCAGTTCATCAGTCATAATGATTTGAAGCTGAAAGTCGGTCGAGAATTCCTTTTCCAGAAAGGGCGAGCGCCTCCACAAGCTCCAGAATACTTCGAATTTGTCGGTATACGACATGACGAAGAAAAAGAGAGAGCGGAGAAGGCGCAGAAACGGAAGCGATCCGCTTCATGAGACATGGTTTGAAATGAATCATCCGATGGGCTGGTGGGCACAAAGTCGCTGGTGAAGTTGTAAGGGCACAATTCGTCGTGAGCCTGTACGATATGCGTTATGGATGGGCCAGATTTGTATAGTAGTCAGTTCTGTTTCTTCAACTCTAGGAGCTTCAGCAGCTCTAGTTAATTCTTTAAGAAATGTGAATAAGAATCATTATTGAACCAAAAGCTCAGAAATATTCTCAAATCTCAGATGCGGTGCCATGCTTGATATTCGAAAAGCTTCCAACTCTTCCTACAATGTCATGAAGATGAAGTAGCTTTCAAGGGTCTCCCAGCAACCCTAAAGTGAGGACGACCCGGAAACGTCCATAGGTGCAAAATGACGTCGGAATGAGCACCCCCGCATGCTTTATCTAACTACTCCAATCCTCGAGTCTAGACAAGTGGATGGAGTAATTACGGTCGCCGTTTGATTAATAATTGCTCTTGAAGCATTTAGGAATTATATAACAGTGCTCCGGAGGACTTCGGTCTTTTCTACTCGAACCTACACTCTTGGGAGCCGAATCATCTGCCGAAACCACAACCAGCCATGTATGAAGCCATCATTACTGCAGGCCCTACGGCCCAAATAATTGAATCGCCAATACCTTCACCGGGTGCCAATCAAGTCGTTATCAAAGTGATTGTGTCCGGAAGTAACCCCAAAGACTGGAAATTACCGGATTTATGGGGATCGGAAGGCGTCAATCAAGGTGATGATATTGCCGGGATTGTTCATGAAGTTGGAGCCAATGTCACCGAATTTAAGGTCTGTCCTTTACGCTACGAGTGAAAGTCCGTCCCGGATCGGATATAGGTAGCATTATGAATGATGACACATGCTGAGGGAACTGAACGTCTAGGTTGGCGACAGAGTAGCCGCGTTCCATGAAATGCGGACTCCAGGTGGTAGCTATGCAGAATATGCGGTTGCATGGGCTCATACCACTTTCCATCTTCCGAAGCAGACTTCTTTCGAAGGTCAGTTAAACTACGAATGTTGACGGTAAAGCCGAGAGATAATCATGCTAATACAATGGGACGAATAGAAGCTGCAACTATCCCGTGAGTGATTCACGTCTACCTTTCATTACAGACCAAGGCCTGGAAACTTACTTCATAATACAGCTTGGCCGGATTGACAGCTGCCCTTGGTCTTTTTGCCCGCTTGAGGCTTCCCACCCCTTTCACGAAAGCCACAGAGCCGACTCCCACTATAATCTACGGCGGCTCTACAGCTGTCGGTGCCTTTGCTATCAAGCTGGCTCAACGTTCCAATATTCATCCACTCTTCGTGGTTGCTGGTTCCGGGTCATCTTTCGTTGAGACACTGATTGATCGCTCAAAGGGTGATCTTATCATTGACTACCGACCTGGTCCAGACCATCTCGTTGAGCAACTGAGCAAAGCCATCCAAAATGCAGGTCAGACCAAGGTCAAATATGCGCTGGATACTGTGACTCTAGAGCCTAGTTTTCAGGTATTGGCAAAAGTGCTGGACCCAAATGGAGGACGGTACACTGGTGTCTTGCCGTATGACGAGAGCGTTTTCTCTTCTGGGATTGTTCATTCTCGTACATCCGTTGGAAACTCTCATGCATCCGATGAAAAGGAACCCGGAGATGCTGATTTGGCATTTGTCTTTAGCCAATTATTCGGAAAGGGGTTGAAAGATGGTTGGTTCACCGGACATCCGTTCGAGGTTGTGCCTAATGGATTGGCTGGTGTTGAGGGAGCATTGAAGAATCTCAAGGCTGGAAAAAACAGTGCTCTGAAGTATGTATTCAGAATTGCAGAGACGCCCCAACTGAAGGACGGACAGTCTCGCATATAGTATGGGCTCAGACCATTATATTAATGTCTTGGGGTGGTACTGGATTAAACTGGCGTAGCTATTGAAGATTAATTAGTAGTTACTGTACCCGCAGAATTCGAAATATGACACATATGACAAGGACGTAGTCGCATGCTCTAGAAGAATAAAAGAACGAAGATGGAATCAATCTATAAACATTTACAAACCAACGAGGAGCAACGAAGCAAGCTAATCGGTGTCTTCACACTGGGCGAGTCCAATATCCTCCCTTCCATCCTGCCAGCTCGAGCAATTCGTACACCGGCTAGCCTTTTCGGATTGAGACACACCGATCAGTCCATTGAGATCTCATAAAGATATGTGATAACTGGCCTACCTTGCGATTGATCCACTTTTTGCAATATTTACACTTCACAGTTCTCTTGATCATCGATCCGTCGTGTGAGATTAGGACATAGAAATGAGCCAGTCCGTATAGGACCATTCCGACGCCGAGAAAGCTGATCACATTGTTTAAGAATGCCCTATATAGGCTCAGCTTTGATCTCAATTTCAACTTCTGGACTGAAAAATACATACCCATAAGCCATGACTAGGGCTCCATCATCTCGCGCCTGCGCAAGAGTATTGTAACCCTTGCCACGATCATAATTCGGCCCTTTTTTCAAGACATGAAATTTCTCGTCGAGATTACGGTGAATAAAAGGCAGCAAGGAGATGACAGGGAGAATAACATCGGAGACAAATGACGTTACGACTTGTGTGAATGCTTGACCGATCCTATGGTTCGTAGCGTTAGATCGCCATTTGCTTCACAAGGGCAGACCGTAGAGGTATCAATGAATGTACATCAAACCAATAGCAACTTCGAGAACATTGTCTCGCATAGCAAAGTCGACGAAGCCATCCCAGGCATGTCTAAGACGATCTGTCGCATCCGAGCTTATACCGAGAATCGCATCCCGGCCGTCTTCTAGACCCCGCATGATTTCTGACTATTTTCCGGAGTCGAATCCGTCCCTTAGCAAGCGGCTGTACAAGATGAAGATTGATGGAACAATTATGCAATTTTGAAAACCAACATTTAACCAACAGTCCGACTAAGAAAATAATAGGAGTAAACTAATTTCTGGCGGGGTAAGGGGTCATCCATCTCCCAGGTGACCGCACGGATAGATGAAAGTGGATTAGTATAGGTCCATTCGCTATAGATCCAACCATTAAGAAAGTTTCTTAGAGGAGGAATAACTCTTTCATCTGATCATATGAAACAGCGATCATAGCAATTTTCCACATGGCTGCGAGTCTACGACTAAATCTGACTGGTGAAGATCTGGAATCGTGCACAAAATGCCGAGATGACTTATCGGCTGGAATTTTGGGGGTGCGTACATGTACAAGTATTTTTTCCCTGTTTATGCGACGATGATCTTCCTGGTTCTATTGTTGATCATGAAACAAATACTTGTTTGTATGTCAATGCGCCAACAGACATATCATTTTCTTCGGACTCTATAACGCTGCAATTATAGTAGCCGACGCAATACTGCCTGGAAGATAAAATGCGTGCAACGTAAAATGGCCAAGTTGACCACAAAGTACACACGAGGCTTATGGCGCAAAGGTTGGCCTAGAAGCGGTGGATCAAGTCTGGCAAACATGGAAATTGCTATAGGCGAAGCCCAGAGAAGTGATCCACTGTTCGAAGTCTATTGCAGTTCAGGTAAACTGTTCTAGAAGCACCGCCACGATTAAGGTTGTGGTGCAAAGAAAGTGGTAAAATGCAAAACGTCATCCATAAATATTCTCTGCAAAGGTACATCCGTATGGGGAACTGTACATTGGACATGGAGTTGGCCAGTTAGGGCTCGACGGAAGAATATCCAATGAGTTCATGGTCAGCCACATTCTGGGATACAAGTCAGCGACATCCATATAACAACAGCTTCTTATACATAAGTGGTCAACAGGGACAGCAGCCTGCAGACAACCAACCCAATCAATTCATCGACGGGCTGTCAATCACGGCCTAGGCGCATGAAAAAGTGGAATCGTTGAACTCAAATTCCAAGAAAGCGCTGCGCTAAGATATGCTAGCCTTGAGTTCCGGATATATTGATATCAAAGCACGTTGAAGGTCATTTGATGGAAATTACGTCCGGCTAAAACGATAGGCGGATAACCCAGGTAACTTATGAAGCCTCAAGCCATGAAGTCTTAGTTAGTACGAGCCGTCTCCGCGCCAAAGGATGCAAGGACAATGAGGGGCACCGTTCACTTCATCAATAGACTGATCGGGTTCTATTTCCTGCCTCCCCCCTCTTTTCCAACAGGTGAGCTCATCTTTTTTTGGTTCCTTTCTGCTCCTGGCATGCTGTCACAATGGTAAGCGAGAAATAAAACAAAGAAAATCGAGTACACGGAGAAAAAGAAAAACAAAAGCAGGAAAAACACTCTACGTGATTTGTCGATTTCAAGAAAGACGCCCTGAAAGAAAAAAACACAACTTAGTGACATAATGCCGACCTGTCTTCCCAAGACTCGTTCAACCTGCTTTTCTTTCGATGCCCCGAATCTTTCTCAACCGGATCCTCTCATTATTACTCCACTGCGTATAATCCGCTTTCATTAAGCCTAGTCGTGGGTCACCCGGGTACCTGGTTGTGACACTGATTGAAAATAATACTCAAAGGCAAACGATAGCAACAATTAGAGAAAGACCTACTGGTTTTCTCCCTCCCCGAGCCTGCAAGCCGCCGTTCAATGGCTTTCAACGCTACCATGACAACTCCTCCGACATACTATAGGACTATTCTTCCTCATGGCGCGAGCTTTGCAATCAAGCCTGAACAGTTCGCTTCCGAAAATTTGGAACGCAAATACCGCGTTCAGAAATCGGTAATTCGTCAATCATCTCTGCACTGTTTCTGCCTCTACTGTTATCAAGGCTTCGCACGCATGGAAGATTTATATCGACACGCCTCCGACAGCGGCGAAGGCCATACTCAGATTCTTCGGGAGAACCGTAACAGAGAACCGCGCGGGTTTTATAATTTCTTCCGAGAAGCCTTGAATTTGACGGAGGCACACATTGACGATTGGACTATCTGCCACATGCGTATTCCCGATCTCTTTGATCCCGCCATCTTGATGGAGTTACTCAAGAACAAGAAGGGTTACGAATCTGCCATCGCCTTACAAGAAGCTATCATTATGGCCACATCGCTGCGTGCCACATGTCCAATATGTTACCGTAGTTTTAGTCTTCACGCGACACTGAAAACGCACTTCAGGGACCATGGATCTGAAGAGCATACCAAGCTGTTGGCCGAACCAGACGGCAGATTCGATACCGGAAGAGTGATAACGGAGGTGGTCAATTCAGCTTGGAATCCAACTGGCAACGTTTTTCTAATTGAGCCTCAAATGAAAAGTATGTTCCTTTGCATTCCACCCCGCATCGTTATTTGCAATACCATTGTCTCTCTTGGATGTTCGGCTGACAGCATGGGCACTGTGCGTATAGCATCGACCACAATTTATGATGTGATCACCGGGGAAACGCGTGTGAGAACTGTTCATTGACATTCGACGACGACAAGAGAAATCGATGCATTTTATAGCGCTACTGGGAGGGTCTCTTTTAGGCGTCAACAATAATATGACACCTGAAACCAACATTGGTGTCTTTGGGTATAGAATGATGAGCAAACTGGCGATAATTTTAGGACGGAGATGGTAACCTTGATCAGCACGGTTTTCGGGTCTATTTGCATGAAATCAATTAATCACAATTATGATGTATGTTCGGTTTCGCAAGCAAAATGTATAGGAGAAGCACTATGATTTAATAGCGATCATATTGAAAGTTGTTACGGAATGTCTACCGGTTGACTTTAAGGCATGATACAACACTTCAGGCCAACCAGCTCCTCGCCCCGCCTGACTAGTTTGTGAAACTACTATGTAGTCGTGGTGCGAACTGTGGGGGTCTAGATCGACGATGTCTTGAAGCTGAGATTAGCGAATCGCCCGCTTGTTTCAGGAAATCTTCCGAATCGGCGGGCCGTCTTGTTTGACTTTCAATCCAGAGTAGAAAATTGATGCTGTGAAATCTGAATAGCGTCCATTATGTCAATTGTCGGATCCTTCTTGAAACATCACACATCTCGGAAAGGTTTGACGATCCTGTAACGTTCGGAGGGACTAAATTCCTGCTTACCTTGGAATGGGAAAAGATCACCGGCTGATTTCATTTATGACTGTGTACTACCCTGTAGGTTACAAACGGGGCAATATCCGCGTGAGACGCGGCGACTTTCAATTTTCAATTTGATGACTTCGCATGGGCCTCTGTGTGCCGACGGGCTCATTGGTGGCTCCTGTATCAAATAGATACCAGGCAGCAAGAGGCTTGCATGTAAGATAACAATAATAAAAACAAAGGGCCGAAGTTGTTGAATGAGCACGATATCCATGCATAATAATAATTAATAATTACTTGACGCGGCTAATCAGCTGTTATTGTTCTCAGCCTTGGACAAAGGGATCATCGCAATTGCAGCCAACGTCATGGGCTGACGAGTCCGCAGGCCGCTAGATTATTTCAGGGCATTTGTGGGCTCAACCGTGCGACGAACAAGCTTTAGGGTGGCACGCTACAGCCTGTCAAATACCGTTTTTTGCGCCATTTTTCTCCGTCTCCGAAGGCCAGACCCCGTGTTAGTGACTCCGGGAACAGGGATACAAGATTGATAGAATTTTGAGGAGATATTTAGAAGGCTAGCTGATTGAAATTCATAATCCGAAATTCTCGCCCACAATTTCATTGACACCGAGGATATACATTGTACAGACTATCAAAAATATCTAGCTTTTCTCGTGTGATACTCCTTCCAGTCGCGAACGATACTTCAACCAAACCCGAAAAGTACAGAATTCTCAAAATGGAAAGCAGACGAACATTCAATAGCCTCCTTCTCTTCTTCCTGATTGCATTGATACTACTCTGCCAATCAGTGGCAAGTGCCCCTGATATGGTTTATGGTAAGTTTGGACAATCAATTTACGTCAATGGAACCCATGGCCTCGCCAAAGTTTGGAGGTTACAGTACTAAACATGCATATATCTCTGACGTGAATTTCGATAGACTCGGAAGCTACGGTATTTTTACCACGAGATGCGGAACAATCAGTTTTAGAAGCAGGCAAGTTGAAACTCTACCTTATTCAATTGCACCCTTCATGTGTCATTAGCGTGGAGTTTAACGATCGTATTGAATATCAATTCAATTGTGATACATCAACTTGCTTCGCTTGCGGGGCTCTCATTGCATGATATCTTGACTAATCGGCTTCTTACTACAGTGCAATGCTGGTCATGCCCAGAGCCATGCAGTTTGATGACTTGTTGCAACGATGGGTATCCATTTTGTACGAACGATGACGGTTTTTGTTATTGCAGTTCATAGTGATTGACAATGGGTGGACAATAGAATTGATATCGTGATTCGTATTGTTTTAATTGCATACATAGCGTAATCCCTGCGCTGTGGCACGTACTATATGAGACTTGCTATACCAGCTGCAAATATAAGTAACTTAATGTGATTCCTGAGTTCTGGTGATACGTTCTGGTAATAAAACACTGATTCATTAGCATTTTTCACCCACATGAATGGGTAACTCAGATCTTGAAAACATGCCGATGAGCTCAAAGGTCGCAGACAACAGCTAGCTATTTGAAAACTGTACAGGTACATACGTACTACGCAGCAATCTAGCACCTGACATTCTACGTTTGCAGTAATACCGTTGCCGAATAAAGAACACAATTCTCAAATATATCCGGGTCTGTTAAACGCAATTGAAAAGACCATTGCAACGATCTGCACATATAAATACATACGAATTTCGACGATTGAAAGCACGAGTCTGGAAATAAGCCAAACACCAAGGCTTCATCCATCGAACTGGGTAATAGATTGGTGATATGAAAGAAGAAGATCTCCGTGTATCTGAATCAGGTAAGCTCCATTGATGGCCAACCTTGAGGGACTCGCTTAGATCTGAAAACTTTTACTTGTACGTCGTTCACGAAGCATTGCGCTGTATTCAGCTGTTCCCAGCATCTCGCCACGAGCTGTCCCTCCTGAAGGGGCTACTTCAGTGGGATACAGCATTCCAGGTGGCACGACAATGTCTACACAGGCGTATACTATACATCGTAATCCCTCAATATTTCCAAATCTAGAAAAGTAAGCCCTCTATTTGTTCCTAGCAGCAACTCCCAGAGCAAAGCGGAACTAATGCGTCATCTTCTATACCGCCTTGATCCTAGTCGACGGGAGAGTCTATCAAAAGAGATGAAGAATATGTTCATGCCATTGGAGAGGAGGTTCTAGGAATGAGTCGTATTTTTCGTCAAAGCATTGAGATCTTACTGACAATTTTGATTAGTTTGTATAGGTATTCATCTTGCATGGATGGAATTACTGCTTGCCACTGCTCTCTTCTACCGCACATTTCCTGACGCCCGTATTTCCCAGAAAGAGGGAATGTGTGATCAAGCTATGGAAGCCAAGATGTTGGTACTTGTATCACCCAAAGGCGGTCGTTGCTTGGTTGAGGCCTCCCGTGAAGGTTGGGATACTCTTCAACGGACGCCAACCATGTGCTGCACATATTCATGTTTATACGTCGACTTAGACCGCTTGACTTTCTACGTATTACAGAAACTGATCGTAGAGTTCAAAGATTGGAGTTAAAATAAACTTCATGCAGGGTTGGTTTGGACCGCTGGTGGAACGGCCGGCTCCTTCCTCGATGCAGGTATCCTATTTCAGCCTCTAACTACAAGCTTATTAGCAAGGTAGCTTAAGTCAGTGTGATCTGTAGACTCCTAAAATGAGAAGTATTTAATTCAAAAACTAGCCCGTTTAACAGAGATGAGAATCACGACGCATGCAGAGTCTCTACTCCTTCTCGGTGTTGACGACATCCCGCGCAGCATAGGCATCCACTTCCTCAGACGCAAATTTCCTCGCACTGACCTTCCTTGCAAAGATAATATCCAGCTCCTCATATGTCCTGCCTTTGGCTTCGGGTAAGCGGAAGTACGACCAAATAAATATGATAAGCGCAGTGCCACCCCAGAAAAAGCCAGTCTTGCCGGAAGCATTCCATGCGGTTGGATTCATAAAGTATGGCTCGAGAACCTGGCTTACAATGTTGATGATCTGATAAGACACCCTAGCAAGGGAGACCGTCAACGCGCGTAAGCGTATAGAAGATGTCTCCGCCACAATTGCATAGGCAATGGGTCCGACAGTCAGTGAGTAGACCAGTAGCCAGAAAATGCAAAAACCGGCCTCGACCCAAATAGCGCTGGTTGAACTGGATGCGGCATTGATTATTCCGATGATGAACAAAGTCGCACAAAGAACTCCTTGTCCAGTAACATATAGTGTTCGTCGGCCAAAGTGGGTGATCAGCCACCAGGAACAGAGAGTACCCAGAAAAGCGATCGCGGTGCCGCCAAGATTCAGTTGATAGACATGATCAGTGCTCATACCTGCGGTTTTGAAGAAATAGCTTGGTGAGTAGGCAAAGGAACTGCCCGACATGATCTGGCCAACAAACACGAGACAACAAATCTCAGTTCGGCGTAGATCAGTTCCCTTGAAACAATCAAAATATGAGGTTCCCACCTCCAAAGAAGATTCAATCTTAGCTGTATGCACCAGCATAGCTAGCTGACCATTGATTTGTTCCTCTGTTTTGTTCCCACCAAGGCGACGTAATGAGTGCTTCGCTTCCTCCAGGCGATCATGCCGAACTAAGTACCATGGTGATTCCGGGGCGAAAAAGCAGACAACCATGAGAGGTAGCGGCCATATCCATTGTAGTGCAAATGGGATACGGTACGACCACTGATCCGGCCTGCCCACTAGTCCTTGCAAAACACCAGCAGCAATGAACTGTCCAATGGCCCAGCAGAGATTTACGTATACGGTGAGATAACCCCGGAGCTTGGTAGGGCAAACTTCAGATGCATAAGCTGGGCCGACAATCGCAAAGACTCCCCAGGCTAAACCACAGAGAAGTTCGCCTGCAACAAGGACTCCGTTCGATGGCGCAAAAAAGACGATAAAGAGTAAGCCGTTGAGGAGGCCGAGGGAAATTATCATGACCCAACGATAACCGACGACTGAAGTCATATAACCGTTTAAGATACCACCTATTTTTGTTAGTTTTGAAAAAAGTGCACTGATTGTTCATTTGAGATTTCAAAAATGACTAAAGAAGGAGAGAAACCTACCAAAAATTGTTCCTACTGTACTTGACATGTTCAAAGCAGATTGCCACCGAGCTGGAATCTGCCATCCGATGGTACCTCCGTAATCGACCCCATATTTCTTGGTGAACTCTGGATAGGCGAAGAAATTGCCGATCAAAACGAGATCATAACCTTCCATGATGATCGAAAGCGAAATAAGCATGGACCATGCAACCGCTTTCCGATTTGCACTCAATGCTTGCCAAATGGTCTGTGAGTGCTCCTCGTCTGACGCCAATTTGGCCTCGTTGATAGCACCGCTGCCCAGTGTGGTTTCCACATGGCTGGCAGCGGACTTCTCGACATGAATCTCACTGGACGCCATAGCGATAATTGAGTTCCCTTTCAACTGTACCTGCCACCAAAGGGAAGCTCTAGGGAAGAAAAGAAGGGTAGGAATATGACAGTATTTATACGACTTGAAGGTAGAATGAGGGGAATACCATGTGTTTAATATTAGCATCCAAAACTTGCACTAGGCAAGTCAACATGTGCTCAGATACTAACTATGTGAGTATATAGAAGGCCAAGCGGCTTGAAATTTTCCGAGGAGACCAATAGCCACGAACCAACTGCTAGCTACTGACTGAATGTCTGGTTATGGCCAGCTTCATGCTTACCATGTGGGGAACATGGATTGAGTAACCTTTGCCCCCGGAATGTGGAGGAGAAATCTGGGGGCTTTCATCCTAAAGCTTGAAGCTTTAGAACGCGATCGCTGAGTCAAAACGAACGTCAAAATAAAAAAGAGCCTGGTAATAGCTTGAATTTTAACTGCAAACTGGATTTCCCGAACAACCCACCTCCTCTGGAATCCTTACCATCCTAAAATTTCTGTAGAAATAAGAACTCTGGCTGATGTATTCCTCACTGTGGCGAGCAGCAGGAGACAACAATAATGGCCGAGGCAAGAGGCATTCTTCCAGGAATTTAGCCTATAGTCATACTCTGGCGCGTTAGGATTGGCTCAGCATCTCATGATCTCTGAAAAAAGCTAGCTCTTCTGTACGTACTTGGTTCTTGCTTCTTGGACATGCATACCGCTAAGGCGAGTGCTGGCAAGGATTCATTCATATTGGTGGACTTTCTTTTCGCCGGACAGGGAGCGACATTCCGCAATCAGGGAGGGGAAATAAATGATTCTTTGTCTTCTTCAGAGCAGTCATCTATGATCTCGATGAATGGTTTCGAGTATCAAATCTACAATTTTAAAGAGTCATGAAACTTTACAAGAATTTGACAGAACAAATAGGTATTCCCCTGGAACATATATGAGAAAATGACCAAGATTTTGACACAGGATTGTTGTACCTCTCATACTCTATACAGCATTAAGAAGATAGGTTACGACAGGTACATACCGAAACCTTGGAATAAAATATCCTTAGTATCAAATGGCACATCCACTGGGACGATCTTTTGCTTCCTCATTGATCTGGTGTAGAAACGAGATACCAGAAGCCGCGCCAGTATGCCTCAAATCAATATGTAGTAGACTATACCTAGGTAGGTATGAAATTGGTGTTATAATTTCTAACCTGCTAAAAGTGAATTTAAAAGTTTTTGACTTCCCTGACTCTATGCTTATCTGACATTCAATTTATTTAAACTCTATATTCATACTTAATATAGACATCAAGTCAAACAACATAATGGCTCTCTGTCCTTTTGGCTCCGCTCTCTAAACAAGAGAGCAACTCTGACTCATTCCTAGGAATGAGCTTGACCTTGAAATCCCTCGGAATGGCCACCAGCGCACTCTTGATGGCATTGTAATCCGCGTAGTGGGTATTCGGCGGGAAGTCCTTGCTCGCAACAATACGATAACTGCTCACCAAGCGTACCAATGCCGTGTATATTACACGGTTGGCAACGAACTGTCCTGAACAGGCCCTCGCCCCAGCACCGAAGGACATATGCGGCAACCCTTGGATATTCCTTTCGACTGGGATGTTCTCTGGATACGCTAACCATCGTTCCGGGTTGAAGATATCCGCGTCGTCCCCGAAATGATCCACGTCATGGTTCGCCGCTTGGAGATTGACCAACACCATCGTTTTGGCGGGAATTATCACCCCATTATCCCAGGTGACATCGACGGTAGTCTTCCGGGGCAGATTCATCGCGGAGGCTGTATAATAACGTTCCGCCTCTTTGACCAGCGCGTTTACATACGGAACCTTTTCTTCTGCGAATGATTCTAGAAAAGTCTCGTCCAAATTCGAGTAGTACCGTTGGATATCCTCATAGGCACGCTCCTGGAAGATCTGCCCTGCTTGCGTAGACAAACTGCCGATGCAGCTCGTCAAGGTGGCAGGAATGGTCTCGAACCCGCCAGACACGAGCGACAAACAGATCGATGAGACCTCCACGTCGGTGAGCTTGGTTTCCTCTCCTTTGAGGATGGCAGCTGACACACATGGTTTGTCTGTGCCTTTCTTGATCCTATCTCGGACAGTGTCGAGTAGAAAAGAGAGATATTTGTCCCGTCGCTTTCGCAGTGATTTTGCGCGTTCCGTTTTCTTATTGCCCGGTAGATACCGCAGAATAGGGATGTAATCCTGGTAATTCTCCGAGGCGGACCGAAGTAAGGAAATGGCAGAGCCGACTTCTAGGATTTCCCGGAGGAGGTCATCGTACACACCCCGCATGCGAATGCCATAGCAGAGTGTGAGGGTGGTATTCAGTGCTAACCGTTGGATATACGGTCTGATATCGAGCTCTTTGTCCCCCTTGCCATCGGCATAGGTGTCCGAGATCAAATCATATGTCTCCAAGTCGAACATATCATGGTATGAGCGAATTGCTGGTCTCGAGAGAACCGTTCCGGCTGCTCGACGCCTGTTGCGGGTCGACTCATCCCACGGACTCGACCCGATGGTAAAACCCTGCGTGGATGAGATCACGCCATGGAAAGTGTACAAGGTCGGCCGGTCTATGAGTGCAGAGTGATGCGAGACGAGGATTCGACGAGCATCATGGAAAGAGTTGACCACCACGGCGGTTGTGTTTCCCAGGCGGATCTGAAAGATCGATTCATTGTACTTTCGCCATAGCTTTTCGCAGATGCTTGCGTGGTTCTCGCCCAGGAGATACAGATGGCCGACTATTGGAAGGGCATTAGGAATGGAGAAGAGGCCGGCAATAGGGCGGCCGGAAAGATGCGAATGTAGAAAGAATGCGGCTAATGTGGGAAATAAGAATGACAAGGCACAGAGCCACAGCCATGGCCAGGAAAATATCTCCCCCGGAATAAATGACGGCGACAAAGAGTACATTCTTGGCGTTGATTCCCTCTTCTATTTAATTTTCCTTTTTTCCTTTTTCTCCCCTTGGACAACAGCGAAGCACTCTACTCTACTATTGCGGGCCATTTCACATGGATAGTAGAGCTCGCGGGAGAATAGAGTGGAATTAGAAGAAATCTCATCAGGTGATGTAACAATCTGTACTGCATGAAAAGCGGTCTATATATGCAAGGACGTTACACGAGAACAAGCCTGTCGCCGTCTCTTGCGGCGAAAATCCGAAATCCGTCACAAAATCACATCCATCATACTACGATCCTTGAGGGCTTAGGTAGTTATTTCCATCATTGCTAAGCTTTGGTAAATCCGCGTATGAAGCATCAAGCTCCACTTCAATTGCGCTAGCTCCACTGGTATCTTTATTACTCCTAGCACTGTGAGGAATTAGGGATGATCGAGAGAAATGAGGGTCCGGAGGGGTCCAGAGGATCTGCTCAGGGATCTGTTCACTTTGTGGAATGGCTAGCCAATTGAATGCTCCAATCACCTCACGTTGATGCGATCAAAGAAGATGCAGTGGCCTCATTTAGTAAAGAGCAAAGCAACCAACGCAGATTATCTAGCATTAGCAAGCCTAACGAAGTAAGTCAATTGCTCTAGGCTACAAAACTAGTATATCTTTTGACTTAGCAGAGATTGCGATAACTATTTAGAGATCCCCTCTCCCCTGATTCAGCCCCATGCACCGTCTCTGCATGCACCTCATACCTTGTTGTGACCTGTATTTGCCCCGGCATACTCGCAGAGCCGGTCAATATCTCCGACGAAAGACTGTAGCCCACAGTGGCGCGTGGTTTGAGCGGTATCGATGCCGATAAATCCCCATTCAGCCCGAATCCGGTCTCAACACTCGAGAGGAAATTTCGCAGATACAGGACACATGTACACACCAGACAGCTGCACTGGATAACTTGCGTGATCACGGAAACTGTCCATTCGGCGAAGTAAGGGTCTGTGGCAGTCGATATGCTATGCCACATCACCATATCGGTAACACAAGCTGCAATTGTCCTACACGAGCAAAAAGCAAAAGGAATAAGTGTGACTGTATCGAATAAAGTACAGCTATCGCTGTATTGATCTGCGTTACTCACCATATTCGTAACACAAAAGGAGTGGAGAACACAACCTTGCGCGAGATAGGCCACTGCACCTGGCCGATAATGTAGATAGGTATGAAGATCAAGGAGGCCTCGGTGATAATGTTGTACGCATCAAAGACGATCCACCATACGGTCTGTTGCTTGACGTTGTAAGCATAACTTCGAAAGATGGAGATTTGGTTCCGCCCCCTCCCTTCCATTCTTTTTGGAGAATTATTTCCCAGGTTGCCCTACCCTATTGATACACCTGCCAGAAGTGTAGTTCCATGTATTCGGTACCGAGCAGGAAAAGGCGGCCACAAGGACGGATATAAACGTAAAGAGGACGACAAATATGCTGATGCCGTGCATGACTCGTTTGTGCCGTTTATTCGGGGATAATCTGGCTAGAAGAAGAAGGAGGGACAACTTCGACAAAGCCAGGGACACAATGTAGAGGATATTCCCCGCCATGGCGGCTTTCATAGTCCTGTCAATTTTGTCGAAAGACAAGGTGTTCGAAGGTTTTCCGAACCCATTTGCGGCTCGGAGGATGGTAGCTATCGACTGTGCGACACAACAGACCAACGCTCCTGTGAGAAGGTAGTCATCCAGTTCAAAGCGCATGGCCTGGCGCGATATTTTGACAATGGAGCGCATAATGTAGGAAAACGCGGCCAGGACAAGTAATAGCCATGTTGCGATGAGGATGAGTGGAGATTTATTCGTTGCTGTGATTTGAACGCCAGGGATAGGCATGACGTGGGATAATGATCCCAAATAACACCAGTTGACGCGAAGCACGAGTGAGGTAGAAGATACAAAATTAGACATGAATATCTGATAATGAAGATGAATGTGAGAACGAGTCAAGAGGGAAGAGGAAGGGGTCCCGGAAACAAGGCCTCCTGCTATGGATGGATATACTCGATATGCCGGTATATTTAAGGCAACCCGTATCTTCTTCGGCAGTAACAGGGCGTTTTTAATCTTACAGTAAAAGCAATATCAATCATGAGTGGGTACTGGACTGCATGCCTAGGTATACAATATGGTAATCCCAACACCTTCAGGACACGCTGCTACAGTGCCACGTCCTCTTTTCTTTTTCGATTGCGTTTCCATACAGGATCGTCTCTCTTCGTTTTTTGTTGTTCCTGTAATTCCTCTGACTGCTCAACTATTATCCTCTTCTTAGCTTTTGCACATTTTGAACCTTACCATGGACGCAATTGAACTCCAGACCAAGACCGACGTTTCGGCCTCGCGCGAGATGGACGGCAAGCCGTCTTTGGGCCGTGAGGAACGCGACCGTGCCCTGCTCTTGAGACTGGGTAAGCGACCCGTTCTGAAGGTATATGTTATTGTATATCACGCGTGTAATGTTTTCTGCTTATACGATGACCAGCGAACATATGGCTTTATGGCTATCCTCGGTTTTACGACTACCATTCTCGTCACTTGGGAGGGGGTTCTTCTAGTATTTAACATTGGTCTTGTGAAGTATGTCTTAAGCTCCTCCTACTGATACGTATAAGAGTGACTAGCTAAGTAAGACAGTGGTGGTCCTGCCGGGATGATTTATATGTACATCTTCGCCTGGCTAGGTGCCTGGTGTACTTTTGCCTCACTTTGTGAACTGGCTTCGATGTGAGTAGAACAAGATACCGCGTTCTAAATAAGTAGAAAACTTACATCTAAACCTTGGAAGGGCTCCGATATCCTCTGGTCAATACTTCTGGGTCGCAATGCTGGCACCTCCCTCGTGTCAACGTTTTCTATCATATCTGACTGGCTGGATGACATCCGTAGGCTGGCAGGCTCTGGTCGCCTCAACGGGTTACATTGCCGGCACACTGATACAAACTTTGGTCGTGATCACAATTCCCTCCTATGAAGCGACCAGTTGGCGAGGGGTTCTTATCATCTACGCAGTGCTCTTGTTTGGTTTTGCTATTAACACCGTCGCCCGTCGGCTGCTTCCCACCCTTGAAGGCCCCGTGCTCTGCATTCATATTCTGGCCTTCTTTGGCGTGCTCGTTCCAATGTGTGTGCTCAGTTCGAAGCGCGAGTCGAGTGAGGTCTGGGCCTACTTTGTTAACGACGGCGGCTGGGACACACAGGGACTCTCTACCATGATCGGCTTACTCATGTCCATTTTCTTGTTTACTGGGGTTGATGGTGCTATCCACATGTCTGAGGAGATCAAAAACGCTGCAGTCGTCGTGCCCCGCTCCATAATGACGAGCATGGGCATTAACGGGGCTCTTGGTCTTGGTATCTTGCTCGCTACACTCTATGCGACAATCAACATCGAAGATACTCTTAGTAGCCAGGCGGGTGAGGCTGGGTATCCTTTTCTATACATCTTGCAAAACGGTATAGGGTCACTTGGTGGTGCAGTAGCCATGGGTGCCATTATCGCTGTGATGCAGACCTTTGGTAATATCGCTGATATGGCGGCCGCCTCACGTATGTGGTGGGCTTTTGCTCGTGACAAAGCCATTCCCGGCTGGAGCTTTTTTCTGAAGGTAACAACCACGGAATTCCAATAATATAGCTAAATGTCGTTGACTTTTTCTTATCAGCTTGATTCTCGCACCTCCCTGCCCATTCGATGTATCTTATTCACCGTCATCGTGTCTGCTCTCCTTTCCCTAATTAGCATTGGCAGCACGACGGCTTTCAACGATATTGTCGCCCTCGTTACATCAGGCTACTACTCTTCTTATCTCATGGCAAGCGGGCTCCTCCTTTACAGACGGCTGACAGGAGCCATCGCCGTGCCAGGTGTAGAGGACTCGCCATACGAGCCCGTCAACAATGTCGGACGACGACTTGTTTGGGGTCCTTGGCGCATCCCGGGCCTTCTGGGTATTTTGATCAATGCATTCTCCACTATCTACTTGACCGTCGCCCTCTTTTGGTCCTTTTGGCCCTCGTATTACCCCGTCACGGCTGAAAACATGAATTACAATATCCTCATCATCGGAGCTACCTTGCTTCTATCGATTGTCTATTACATCTTTCATGCACAAAAGGAATATACTGGGCCGATTGTTGAGACGGCGCCATCTGATTTTGAGACGCGGTGAATAAGAGCATTTCTATTCTGGGTAATGAAAGGTCCTAAGGTGGTGAGGACAAATGATACATCTGCTAGAAATGTAAGAGGCACCAGGGGTTATAGGAGGTGCGAATGAATGCTATTTAAAAGGTTCATCTTACATGGAACACAGTCAATGAAGATAACTTCCCTGCTTAATTGCTGCCAACGACTTTTCAGTATTGTTACAGCGATGCTCTGCGGTCACTTATATAGCCTAAGACAAATTTCGAGTAGATTAAGAATTTCTATCATGACTCACCCCCAGTGCCTCCATTTGCCACATACACAAACCGTTCGTTATTTGACCGGTCCTTGAATATTTGCGTATACTTCATATAAGTCTAATGGAAACATGCAGGGAGCAGTAATCGAATTTTCACAGAGTTGCTATGCTAACGTCGGGGTCCTGGAAAGGTTAAGTGTAAGGCAGCGCAGCATTAGGGCTTCGCATGTGGATCACTTCAATCTTGTGGTTCATCCAGCCGAACGTCATCTGCCTGTTATCAACTTTTCATATCGCGTTTCGTGGTTAACCAATCCAAAAAAACTCAACAATCATGGAAGAAAAAGTTACATCAACCTTCGTCTCAAATAGTTCGAATACAAAGCTCACAATACGCCCTGCATTTGTGTCCGATATACCATACCTACCAGCAATAGAACAATCAGCCTCGGAAGTTTTTAAATCAATACCCGATCTCGAATTTATCGCAGCGGATGCGCCTCTTTCCATTGATATACTCAACTCCCATTTATCCTCCAAGCTACTATGGGTTGCTACCACTACAGAGGACAAATCTGGATCAGAAACTCCCGTTGCCTTCTTAGCAGCGAAATGCATGAAACCTGCGCGATACAACCAGCAAGATGACAACGTTAACAGTTCCAAACATTTGTATATCGCCGAATGTTCCGTCCACTCCTCATTTCAAAGACAAGGCATCGCAGGCCGTCTGCTAGATACAGTCGCAGAATATGCGCGCAATCAAGGCTTTGACTGGTTAACATTGATCACGTTTCTGGATGTTCCCTGGAACGGAAAATTTTATCAGAGACATGGATTTGAGGAAATTGAAGCGGAGGGCATGGGGGATGAATATGTTGAGATTTTGAGGGAAGAATTGGATCAGTGGAAGGGTTGGGATCCGAAGAGATGGAGGAGGGGTGTTATGGCGAGGAAACTGTGAATGTTTAAGTCTGAGGCTACTGAGTGGAAGTGAGATTGTGTTTCTGTTTTAGTTCGATCTGAAGTTGTGGTTGGATGACACTCATATCAAGTGATATCAGTGATATCATGGAATGTCACTTTATAGGACTTTATGGATATATTCAGGGGTATAGGTACCCCTGCAAATCGCTATTTTCTACCATGAAAATTCCTTGTGGTATGCAAAATGCAGAAAGTAATCCCGGGATATCCTTCATCCCGTGAATACTACAAACTCAGCCGAATGAGTTCCGGAGCTCTTTGATTGCGATTTTATATCTGTCCTTTACAGTCCCAGGATATATCCTCTCATTTTCCCATTTCAACTCTCTTCAGCCTCAATATACCTAGGTAAAATACTCAGATCCGTTGACCCTGGATCCATACAGCTATTTAGTACCACACATCCCCAGAACCTTCGGACTTGGCATATGACAGGTCACAATGGAGTTTTGAGTTTTCCCAAAGTCGGAGAAATTAATTATTTCATTAAGCCACGAAGCAAGATCGCTGCGTGGTAAGTTGTGACTGGTTGCAAAGAGAAACGCCTTGATGTAGTAAGTGGTAAGTACGTGTGAAGAAGCGAACCCGTGGAAGTGGTACGGTGCGATGCATGATGCTGAAGAGCTGTACGTACCCAGTACCTTGGACAGAGTTGATATACCTCTATCTAACACAGGTACCACGACTGCGGTCCTTGTTGCCATAGAAAATTGAAAGGAAAAAAAAAATTGTAGGAGTGGGTTTAGGCTTCGCCTAAATGTATATATGGAGTGCCTCCTAATCTATTATTTCCAATTTTCATTCGTTGGATTTGAAGGCCGCGATACTTTTTGGCCCTTTTACCATCCAAGTATTTCTCAAATGGGACAGACAAACGCACTAGAAGAGTTATGACACCTCCAATCTCTGGTACTCAAACTAATAGTAGCGATTAGATCGGCCAATCGCGCTGGTGGGTTGGAGGTCATAGCTCAAGCCCACCAGGGGTGAAGAAACCAGAGTATTGGTCTCGTTTGGGAGGGAGCATACTCAGCATAGACTGGTCTGTCAAACATGACAAACGAGTAGAATCTCACGACAATGGAGTAGTCAGGCATGTCGCTGCGGTTCGATGGTTGCAAGACTGCAAGTAAGTAGTTGTAGTGTGTACAAGTCATTTTGGGCTCAAGCCATTCGTCGCCTTGTGTATCCTGGTACGCAGTGGTAAGGCAGGGCAGTCACGGGATACAGCGAGAAGTTACTGGGATTAGGGTTTGACTTGTCACGCCGCCTACTGGAGTATACTGATATACTTTCCTAGCCTTGGTTACTCGTCCTCACTGAACTTCGCAGGTGGTGTTTCTCAAGATCACAACGTGAAACGCGTCATGGTAGCAGCCACCGCCATTGACGAGACACCTGTCTTGACTGCACTCTGCACAAACTACGATCTGGTCTGCTGGCTACCCACTGATCACCCCGCGGATCGGACCGGCTGGGCATTGCAGTAGTGATGGTAGTCGAGTCGATCGTACATGAAGCCAACTAAGATCTGCTGGCGGCGACTCGGATGGATCTATCTGATGAAAACATAGAAGTCGAACGACAACGGCCAAGATCGCAGGCATTATGAATATGAAGTGGGTTGGGCTAGGCAGAAAACTGGAGAACTTCGATGAGACGAAGAAATTGCTGGAAATTTAGGACGGACTAGCGATTAAACGCTAAGCCCAAAGTAGACGTGCAAACCCCACTTATCTTCACAAAGGAAGCCCGTTGATTGGCTGCTCGTACACAATCCGAGGCCGGAACGCGGCATTAGAGTACAGCCGACATGAACTCGCGCTCTGATTGGCTGTGGTCACGAGGAACGGCAGAAAGGCAGGCGCCAACTGCCCTCGTAGGCTACTCGTCGCTCGTTCCTCCCCTCTGACGGTCGCTCCTTCCTTCCTTCTCGCGGGCTGCTGGCTCTCCCACGGTTTTTCCCTCATTTCTCCGGCCGTCCACAGCCCGTTCTCTGAATCTCTTCAACCTCTCCCCCGCCACTTGAAAATACCGTATATATATTGTATAATTCATTTTATCAGCTTACAAACATCCTCACATATCCACGTTTCGCCTCAAGCCACCCGCCGCTCTCTCCACCTCCACTGCAAACTCGAATCCCGGTCCAACTTTCCACCGCCTTCTGCCGTCTCACTAATTAAGTCGGTCTTGACTTCAGCTCAGTCGAAAAGTGGACGTCTTCTGCAGACAGACAGATCCTCTCAGCTGAACCGTCACGACATTAAATACGATCACGACAGTCTCCTCGCAATATATATCCGAAATATACATCCTCAGTTTCGAACTCGCTACACGATCGATTCTCACGGTGCTGTCCCCTATCGCATACTGGGCCCCATCCGACACTGCATCAACATCCTGCCATCGGATGGATGTCTGATTAATACTTACCCAAGAGGCTGGCGTCAGTCTGATGGCGTCTCGGCTCGGCCTACGAGTCTTGTATCACTGATTTCACAACAAAATGGACAACCCCGTCCCATTCACGCCTAATGCTCTAACACCCCAATCTACTCGCCGTACTAGTCCGCCAATGTCTGCATCTGACTCCGCCCCGGCCGGTTTCAACTTCATATCGGTCGATCCCTCATCACGAACAGAGAGCTCCTCCAGCCGAACGCTTATTCGAGCCAATGCTGGTCGATATATATGGAAGCGCCGCAAGGCCGGCACCAAAGAACCCGTCAGATCGAAACCATACGAAAGACCAAGTCTGCAAAGCCCTCCTCTATCCAGCCCGCCCGCAATTAATGATGTCGTCGTGAAGTCGGAGCCTGATATCCAGGAGTCATCCGTGATGAAGGAAGAAGAAGCCACACCGTCTGACACCACCCTTGTACCATACAAACGCGAATCTTCATCTGATACGATTGATTTGACTGCTTCGCTTAGTCATGGCTTGAAGACACCCATGCTGACTGTCTTTGGGACAGAGGTGCCTGAAGATACTGTTCGACGAACGATCAAATATTGTGAGTACCGGCCATGCTTATCGATGGTTACATTCCATGCTAACGTTTCTAGCCGCCTCGGTCGTAATGACCAAGATGCTGCCTCAGGACACCAGCAACACCGAGGCGCCGACAATTTCTGATATATGGCTTTCGAGTGTGCTGCGCAGCCCCGCTCTACTGTCAGCATTTCTATACGGCACACTCAGTCATGAGTTTGTCCTGGAGCGTATGCAGAGCGGTATGCCATCGAGGCAAAGACGGCAGAAAATGCTACAAATTATGACTGCAGAGAACGAATCGATACGGAGGATTAATCAGGCGTTACAAGACCCGGCGGCACAAAAGACGGATGAGCTACTTATGGCGGTGTTTCTCATGGGATATAGTCGCTACGACGAAGCGGTCTTTGCCCCCGGTCGTGACACCCACAAATCGCCTTTTAACGATATTCAGTGGGCCAACATATACTCGTACCTAGATTACGACGAGGTACATGTCATGGGTCTGATCCGATTGCTTGAGATACGCGGAGGCTTCGACGCGATTGAGTTGGCCGGTTTGGCAGAGATGATGTCCCTTGCGACAGTCATGTTTTCATCCAAGTTTCTACGAAAACCACTTTTCCCTTATACACCGATTATCAAAACGGCTGGACGACACCGGCAGCCCGACTGGCCCCAACCAATCCAGTTCCTTTTGGAAATGTACAAAGGAGGCGATTTCCCCAAGATGACTGAGCTTGGTCTTCCCGGCGAACTTGTTACTTTGTTCAAAGATATGTACAGCTACAACGCTGTCATTGAGTTATACATGCAAGGCATTTTTGCTGGTGCTTTTGCGGGTTGTGATGCGCCTATTATGGCTGATCGCCGAAACTCAATTCAACATCGAGCTCTATCTTTGCCGAGCGCAGACGAGTTGGGTATGAGCGAAGAGTGTCCAACTTATGAACCACTCAGACTAGCTACTCTTATCTATTGCCTAATCACCATCTTCCCTCTGGTTCCCGCCATGGCACCCTTCCCCCAATTGACCGCACAGCTACGGCAAGCTTTGTTCAGTCAATCCCTACCAAAGGCTTGGAAAACTGTCCCCGAGCTTTTTGTCTGGACTTTGGTTGTCGGTGGTATTGCATCCACTAAAACTGAGACTGTTACCTGGTTCGCTGCGATGTTAAGCCAGGTCGCCGTTGCAACAAATTTATCCACGTGGGCAGATGTCAAGAAGATACTAAAGTCCACACTATGGCTGTCACCCATATGTGACGAGAAAGGAGAAGACTTATGGAAGAAGGCCGACAATCTTCGCTCTCAAGTCCGGCGCCATCAAGAGCAGCAACAACATCAACGACCCGACGTGCTCATGCGATTAAGGGCTGAACCGGCTAGTTGATTTCCTTTCTGCCAATCTACTATTTGAACCATTTTTCGTACGATACGGTTGTTTTATATACATACATGAATATATATCTATGTATACGCACAAACATATATATTTGGAGTCTGGGCAGAATACCCCAAATGTGATGACTGGGAATGACGTGTACTTTTTCACTTGTTTCAAACTTTTGGTTGTTTTTTGGTTTATTTGATTCCTTTTTTTGATTCCATTCTGTTCTTACCGACCATCTACCTAGATACGGTTGGGAGTCATTTATAACTTTGATATTAGGTTATGACGAATATACTCAACTTGATAAATTCATTATTGGATATTGGTAGTAAGGTAGATACAGGAGACGGACGACTCTCATTTCTACATGTCAATACAACCTTTAAAAACATTGAAGCAAGCCTAACTACATCGTCCCTCGCAACATTTCATGGGGTTGACCGGTTGACCTTACGGATACATGTATGAGGCTCTGCGTCGTTCAGCATTCTTCAGATAACGTACCTAGGTAGCTACAACCCCTAGATTAGTTGACGCCTACACATGGCACTACGTACCCACTCAAGGTAAAAGGCCTCTTCAATATGTCTTAGTAATACGGCGTTCATGGACGGCGACGCAGATACGTCTTAAGACACATGTCATGTCAGAAAACGACTTCATGAAGAATTGCGGGGATATACGCCATAGTTGGCTCTAAAATTGCATCCATTCGATAACTAAGGATATACATCTACCTACCTACCTACCTACCTAGGGTATGGGGTTAAAGAGGGTGACACATGTACGACGCCCATAGGCGGTATTGAGCTAGGTATGCAAATGTGGGCTGACCTCGTTGATGTTATTCCCCTCTGGGGTTTGAATGAAAATGCTCTGATGCCTGTCTATATGACACTATGCCTACCTTATCAGGAAATTAGTAGATTTCAACTATGCATATGCCGACATATAGCTACTGGCTTCTCAGTAAATATGTGCCTATATGTTAAAGATGCATAACCCTAAGTTTGAGCGAGCTTAAGCTGTGTTATAGTCACGAATTGAGTAAGTCCCCTTTCCCAAAAACAATTCATACAAACACTCATACCTAGTATATTTGTACTATTGTTTTTGTAGACTACCTTGATTCATGATTTTATCTTCATGAAAAAAAAGCACTTATCGTGATGATCAGCAAGTTCCAAGCTTCTTGTGCAACGTTCAAGTCGACCCGATTAGGATACTAGAGTCTCATACGCTCAAGCGGCTCGGTTTACTCACGTACAAGTATTTGTATGCAAATCATGCATGATACATGTCGGTAGATCATTGATGGTTTTAGGTTACTTACCCGATGTGTTTTTGTGTAATTGCCATTTGGAGAGTTTTGTGCTTACGGCGTGGATGCCAGTTTGTTTTGTGATTTTCCAGCCACAGATCGGTAGCGATATTTAATTCGACTAGCATTTTCATATTCGTGTAAGAGAAGATGATAAAGGTGTATCAATTATCGTCAAGTTTCTCTGGTCTGCTGGGAATAAGGCTGGAAAGTAAAATTGCCTAATCAGGAAATTACTTGGAACGACCCAATCGGTCTCCAACCTTGCCTGGAATGTGCATACCTGCATGGCTTGCATGATACATTGGAGATCTTTCTCTTTCCTGGGTTTGTTGCTGGTCGAAGGATTTAAAGTTTTATTGGCCTTTTCTTCTCCTTCAGCTTATTCTTCAAAGGTATGCACGAAGTCATACCTGCATCATGAATCTCTCCACGATGCCCGTTGAGAATAAGAAACAAGATCAAACCACCTCACAAACACAATACCAAATCTAGATTCTCCACAAAATGTCGACCATGCATAGCGACGACACGAAGAACAGCACTACCGACACCGAGGCCCTCTCCTCCCCACCTCCGCCATCCTCACCCCTAGATGTTCTAGCCCTCATCTCCACGACCTCACCGCACCACCCCTCCCATTGGCCGATATGGCAAAAATGGTCCATCGCAACGATCTACTGTCTCCTGCAAGTCGCGATCATGCTCATTTCGACAACATACACTAGCGCCCAAGCGCCACTACACGCGAAATTTGGCGGCTCCACGCAAATCATTGCGCTAGGACAGTCGATATTCATTGTCGGAAATGCGGCTGGACCTGTGTTTTGGGGCCGTTGAGTGATCTTGGAGGACGGAAATGGGTTTATGTTGGGAGTGTTGCAGTTTATGGGTTGTGTCAGATTGTATATCCCCATTGTAGAGTTTGGATTAGTGTTCTGATGAATGGTAATAGGGGTGTGCCCTTTCACTCAATCTACCCATGATGACTATATTCATGCTCCTCTCTGGTATCGCTTGTAGTACGGCCATGTCGAATGTAGCTGGTACCATTGCTGATCTTTTCGGTAATGCGGATAATACCAGCCAGCCATTGGCACTGTTCATTATGTCGTCGACATCGGGGTCCAGTCTCGGTGGTGTCGTTGGTGTGTGGATCATGAATAATCCTAATATGGGAATGAATTGGATCTTCTGGATCAAGTACGTCTGTCAATTGGTAGATAAGGGAATATCGTTCCAGATACTCAAGACTGACAATCGGCCTGATAGTGTAGTCCTAGCCGGATTCTTCGTACTGATTTTGGCTGTCCTGCCAGAGACACTACCCCGAATAGTGATTTCTCGAGCAATGCGGAACTCCAAAACACAGAAATCACAATCCGAGGTTGACGCACGGCAAATGGAGATTGCAGAAACGAGAATAGCCGTACTCAAGGAAATGCGGTTTGTGACTACAATGTGTTTTCGAGTTTTATTCACCGAGCCTATCGTTACATGTTTAGGGCTGTTCAATGGCTACATATACGGATTGCTATTTTTATATCTGTATGGTGTGTTTGACATGTTTGTCGTGAATAATCACCTCTCGTAAGCGTCCCTCCCTTTTAATCAAGCAGTCAATATCAAAATATCGCGGGACGAAAAAGGGTCGGACATAAACACTAACGCAGAGAATGAAAGGGTCATCGCCGCAAATTTGACATACCTCATCTTCGTCGCTGGCGCAGTGATAATGTTTATAATATTCGTCCCCATCCAGACAACACTTTACAAGCGGGACCGTCTGCAACACAATGGCATCGCACGTCCCGAAGCCCGCTTCTTTCTCTCCCTCTTTACTGTCTGGGGATTCCCCATATCCCTGCTCTGGTTCGCATTTACGTCCAGTGGCAATGTATCCTACTGGTCGCCCGTAATCGCAGGCGGCGTGCTGGGAGTCGCAGATCCGTTGTTGTGGTTGAGTATACTCAACTACATCACTGACAGCTATCCGAAAGTGGCTGGCAGTGCAATTGCCGCGTTTCTGATCCCGAGTCAATTATTGGCGGCGGGATGTGTGCATATAGGTACGTGTTCTCTATACATCCATGTTACGTGGTTCCCCTTTTGCCTCTATCCGTGCCCCGGGTTTTTCGGGCATGGCCAGAAACGGTATATCTAGCCCGTGAGACTTTTTTCTGTCGGCCTACTGCTTAACGCTTTGCTTTTTTTCACGGGCTGATATTGTACGTATAGGGATTCTCATGTTTGCAAACCTGAGTACTAAATGGGCATTCGCGATATTGGGGTTTGTATCTCTTGGAGTAGTAGCTTCAGTATACGTTCTATACTTCTTCGGGTCATCTCTCAGGAGAATGTCGAAACTAGCAATGAACACAAGCTCGTCTTCTTAACAAGAAAAAATAATTATTCTGTCTTATCAATGCACTGATCCCGAGTTCCTTGGCTCTCTCGGCATTCTGCCATGTGCGACGTATCTGCCACCCAAAAACGTTGCTAATTGGTTCAAACCATACCCCGCGTCCCCGGACCCTCATATCCCAAGCCAAACCGTCCCGCACGAAAGGCACACATGTTCACGATCCGATCATCAATCATTGGTAGGACCAAGGCCAAGAAACGCCATGCAAGCGGGGAATACTAGAAAAGCTGACAGCTTCACGAGTTTGGGCTCTGGTTGTGGCTCACACTCACTCCCCGCAAAAATGTCAATTTGCTATTGAACGAACCACAAATCCAAGATACCTTCCAGCGTGAATCAGAATTTGATCCCCGGATATTGACGAGAACAAAAATCGACAGCTCTCCAGTAATATCGTAGCGATTGACGGGTCTGGACACTCGGTAGTTGTAGTCGGTCGGATAGGTGCACATTTCCGAGGCGAGCGAGTGGTTGAAGTCTATCTCAGGAATGTCGGCATGTGCCTAGCAGATAGCTGGACCTAATTATTGAGCTTCCTCGGATATGCCGAAGTAGCTTAAATAGATGGCATACCCCCTTGGTCTGGTCTAAAAAGTTTCTAGTCTTGTGTTACGCATTCATTAGCTGGTACTAAAATACGTTCGTACACAACATGGAGACTCATATTGCGAATGCTGCGAAGGCAGCCCCTCATGAAGATAAACCTGAGAGCATTCATATTGCTAAAGCTCATGATGCTGCCGAGAGAGGGCATGTCGCAACTGATCGGTACGAACGATTAGCCAGTCATTAGAATTAAGCCTGCCCGTCAACCCACTGACCAGAAAATAGATATGGCCAACCTCTGGTCGAATTCGACACCGTCGCCGAAAGACGTCTAGTACGAAAAATCGACCTCTTTATTATTCCCACGGTTGCCTTGCTATACCTTTTCTGTTTCATCGATCGTGCCAATATCGGAAACGCCAGACTCGCTGGCTTCGAGAAAGATCTTGGCCTCAAGGGAAACGACTACAATATCGTCTTATCCGTCTTCTTCACTGCTTATATTGTTTTCGAAATCCCGTCCAACATTGCCTGCAAATGGATCGGTCCTGGCAAATTCATTCCAGCATTAACCCTGGGCTTCGGTATTAGCAGTCTCGGAACTGCCTTTGTCAACGATATACACGCTGCTTCTGCAGTTAGATTCTTGCTCGGTATGTTTGAAGCAGGCTTATTGCCCGGTATCGCATATTACATGTCACGATGGTACCGACGCAGTGAACTCGCGTTCCGACTATCATGCTATATCGTCATGGCTCCTCTGGCAGGCGCTTTTGGGGGTTTGCTCGCATCAGCCATCCTGAAGCTCGAGTCGGTCGGTAGTCTGCACACCTGGCGCATGATCTTTGCCATTGAAGGCATTATTACTTGTGGTCTTGCCATAATCGGATATTTCACAATGACCGATCGTCCTTCCACAGCACGCTGGCTCACCCAGGACGAGAAAGACCTTGCAATTGCGCGCCTCAAGTCCGAGCGTGTCGGCGTAACTGAGGTCCTTGAATCACTCGACAGCCGAAAAGCGCTCCGCGGAATCTTTTCGCCTGTTACTTTGATGACTGCCATGATTTTTCTCTTGAACAATATCACCGTTCAAGGCTTGGCTGTCTTTGCACCAACAATTATCAAGACAATATACCCTCACGACAGCGTTATCTCGCAGCAATTGCACACCGTGCCTCCTTACGTTGTTGGCGCGTTTTTCACCCTTTTTATCCCATTCATCAGCTGGCAATTGGATCGTCGCATGGTATGTTTCATTGCCTCCTCTCCACTCATGATTATCGGCTATGCCATGTTCCTCGGCTCTACAAACGCACACGTTCGCTACGGTGCTACTTTCCTTGTTGCATCAGGCGCCTTCTCCTTCGGCGCACTTTGCAATGCCAATGCGTCTGCAAACGTGATTTCCGACACCGCTCGATCCGGTGCCATCGGTACCGTTGTCATGTTCGGTAACATCGGAGGCTTGATTAGTACATGGAGTTACTTAGCCTTTGATGCACCCAACTATCATATTGGTAATGGGCTGAATCTGGCTTGCGCAAGTGTTACTTTCTTGTTGAGTGTGGTTTTGTTGCTGTGGATGAAATGGGATAATGGGAAGAGGGACAAGATTGATGTTGATGCTGTGTTGGAAGGAAAGTCGATTGCGGAGGTGCAGGCTATGGATTGGAAGAATCCGGCCTGGAGATGGAGATACTAAGAGATTGTGTAAAGTTTGTGGTCCATGCAATTTCCGATTCTCTCATGATTAATCAGGCGAGATCTGTGCTTCGTATTAAAGTAGTCATTATGATCTCGAATTGATGAATTGCAATGTGTATGAACGAAATCTATCTAATCTGTCAAAATGACCGAGAGTAATGAACATCTTCATAAGCAGTATCCAATTTAGTTAAGCACGATAATCAAACCAATCCAGAGTAGACCCATCGCATTATCAACACTTCGCTAGTCTAAACCCAAGTCGAGTCCACCCATACGCTGCAGTCTATGAGTCAGCTAAACTCCATGGTAACTTATAGAATAGCCCAATATTCCTGGTTGAAGCATGGCCTACTTACCAAAGTCAAATCACCAAGAGATGCACAATTATCGCCATCAGATTTGTCAGAATCAGAAGCAGCTGATTCGTCATTCTCCAGCACAGACGATGCGATATCATCGATAATGTACCGGTATTGCTGAACTTCCGGCAATCTCTCGCCATCAATGATGAGCCGCTGTGATACGGTATTTCGAATAATATCCGCTTTGTGTCATGAGGCTCAACGATTAGCATTCTGTGAAAAATGTCGTTTGTTAGGGGTGCTCACCTCCATAAATCTTGAGGAAGCCGTCGAGGATAACGGGGTCATTCCTCTGTCGAGGCTTAAGACTAAGAAGCATGGCAGCAACAGGAAGTGACCAGGGGCCCTTGAAGAGAATTTTAGCGATGGCTATTGCGGTTTCAACCTCTTCTTTTAACGCCGGTGTTGCATCGATCGGTTCACTAAAAGGCCCTCTAGCTGCTACAACAGTCGTTGGCCATTGATTCCAGTTTTCTTCATTTTTCATTTCGTTCGGTAGTAATTTGGTTAGACCCAAGTCTACCATTTCTTGGAAATTGACTTGTATAGATTCGCCGTCAAAGATATTCAGAGCGCCCTGTGTGAGGTACTCTCCAAAGTGATTCACACCGTTGCGCATCCTTAGAAAATTAGCGAGACGATTATGAGCTCTGCAGTAAAATTTGCTTTTGCAGGTTGCACTCAGCTCTTCGAGCAAATTCATATCTTTGGCGAATGTACCCTTCGGTAATTTCCTGGTATCGACGATGAGCAGTTTTATATCATTGAAATCTCTGTGCTGCCAACGTGTATAACGAAAAAAGGCGTATTGAATCAGAAATAGCAAGGAACTGGACCAGCTCATGAAGTTGCAAGTTGTCTCGTGTTTACGTTCCCAGTTGAAGTGTGCATAAAGACGATCGGCTGCAATGCAAGTGTTGAGGTCGAGCAAATTTGTATTTCGAGGCATTGGTGGACAGACACGAGAAGATGTAGTTTTGCCGTCTGTCCAAGGGGTATTGAGACGAAAGAGATACGTTGGGATCTCCTTGGTGTCGGCGAGGTTATCCGCTGTCCAAAATGGTACGTAATTTCGACTCAGGTTCTCTTCTTGTGGTATTGAGTGAGGCATATTGTTGATTTGCTTGAGGAAAGTATGACTGAAATGGCTAAAAGAGATAACAGAAGGAACCAGGAGGTTAGGGTTCTGTAGGCCAGGAGATAAGAAAATAATAATTTGAAATATCTGTCTAGCCTAGACATCCAGATGCATTATATAGTAAATTTCAGTCCTATAAGGCACAAAATCTTTTCATGCAAGGCTGATTATCCCACTGTCTCATGCATTTCCGTACTGTTAATTTGTTGAATCTTTATGCGGCACAGGTGGTCATTCATGCAGATATCCTTAGAGCCATCCATACCTACTGACATTTACTATGCTATTCACCTAGAATGTTCAGGTTTTAGTTTATGGATGATTTGTTTATATTTCTATCATACAGAGAGCAAGTTGCTTCACAACAGACCTCCCACAGGTGCAAACAATTGGAAAACTAATAGGAGATGTAAGATTGTAAGATGTACACATAAAAGGTGAAGATAACAATGTCAGTCCTGGACTGTGTTCCAAAATCACATCCAGTTAATGGCATACTTGGCCTTTTCTCCAATCCTGTGCCATCAGACTGCCAAATTCACAGAACACTTTTAGATCTCCAGGGAAGATTCCCATCGTGACATCACAAGGGCCACAATGGATATCATAGCTATTACAATCAGCAATAATCACTTGTGATAAGAAGTCACTCATCAATGGTGGGAAGCAGCACGTACAAATGACGATTTGACTGGACATCCATCCAATTGGTCTCGGTCCCATCTGGCTCGCCGCACAGTATGTAGCGATTACATTCGACACATACAATGCAACCCCCCTTAATTTGGAATTTTTGTCCCTCAGCCATCCAGAAATGACTGAAGCTACCGTAAAATTCTGGAGCGCATCTGCTTCCTCGACAGAATGGACTTTCCATGGCTCTCCGATAACTGGCGCTGAACGGTCACTGTTGATGCCGTCCATGTCGGCGAGGGCTAGAAATCCTTGGGCATCATCCCAGGAGATATCCTCTGGAAACCAAAACCTTGTCCGTACATTGGGGTCAGAACGGTAGCGATCCGTGTCCAGAAAACTTGTAAATAAAGCAAGCATACGGGGGCATGTCAGGGCAAGCGCGAGCTTAGTGGGCTGACCGAGCCGTTTGAATATGTGGAATATGATCTCTGTTGGGAGGGACAGTAGACTTGGCGCAGACGTAGTTAATGAAAGGTGGCAAGATTTGATGAAAAATAACTTGCATGGAGATAGAAATCTGCAATGAAGAATGAAGAATGAACAGGGACAAACATTTGAACCAAACGTCAAACCTCACATGTGTTAAGCCCTAACCCTAGCCCTAAAGAGTGGTACGTAGAAGATAACTATACATTGATGGATATAGCATTTCTATTTCAACGCATCACGGGTCGTTGAGTGCTTTCTGAGTAGTACTCTCTGTGATAATCTCCATCTTTGCTGAGACGACATGATTCTCGCAGTAGCGATATGTAGCCCAAACAGAGAGATCGATGACTTGGCCCTTCCTAGACCACCCACCCATATCCTCTCTTCTTCGTCCTCCGCCTCGAAATTCCACCTTATAATGTGAGTTCTAAAAATCCTGGGTAGCGTGGATGTTATTGACAATACACCTCCTCATTTCACTTCGGTCACTATTCTCATTGCGAAGGGAAGCCTCAAACTAAGTGCAGGAGCCGCTATGAAATCATTAATGCAAATCGCAGACGTGGAAAGCTCCGTGCTGCTGAACTGGTGCAATAGCGACCGGCCGGAAGGCAGCCGATAACCATATAGTGTTTCGCGATGTGACCATAAGTATACGTTTTGTCATCTTGATTCTCAATTTCCGGCCCGCTGTACTCCTCATCTAGCATCCGACAGGCAGATTCGTATTCTTCTTGCAGAGCACAAATCCATCCAACTGTGTAGCAGTCAGTTGTGTTTCACTCTCTTGCTCTGATTGACTCATTAAGCCGATGATCATCTTTCTCGTTGTCGGTCCAACATCCGCAAAACTGAGTAGTACCTTGGAGTTAGAACCATTCAAAAAGTTGAAATGATCGAAATAAGAATGTTGAAGCGGCAATAAGACTTGTAATGAGGTTGTTGCAAAGCTGAGGCTGAAATTGGTTGGCAGGTGATAGGCTTATTGATAATTCGCCTTGTCATTGATTCGTTGGTGATATCCTGTGACTCGGACTAGGTATCGGACTTTCAGATTGGGTAGATGGATTTTGCGCCATTTACAAAGTGCAGGCCTGATGGGCTAGATTCAACATGAAACATAATTCAGTGAGCAAGAAGAACCATAATCCGGTTATCGCGGATCTTTCCGGGCTTATCATCGACCCGCGGCCGGGAGAGATAAGCTATCACTTCTTCATTGATCTTTCAATCTCATCCATGGGCATTATATCTGGGCATATCTATCATCATTCAATAGATAATGGATTTGAGTAGATCATCGACATCTTCTAAAGCGAGCAGGAAACGCCCGCGCCCCGCATATTCCTGTGTGGAATGCACGCGTCGAAAACTGCGCTGCTCCAAGCAAATCCCTTGCTCAGCATGCGTTGAGCGAGGAATCGAGCACCTATGTCGGAGACGCGCTGGGAGTCAATCAGAAGCCGGAAGAAGATCAATACCAACAACGAGGATAACGTCGACCGTAACAAATAATGACTCAGGCGACGCTTTAGCGAATACCCCAGCTTCCGTTCCTTCTTCCAACGTCCTATCATCTTCTCAAACTACTCCTGTCATCTCTGATGGCGCTCACGATGCAATACCTCATTCTACATTAGCACGGCAAAGGCAAAAGCCCGTGGAAAATGTGACCGAGGACGCAGCGGTGATGCTAGAGTTCTTAGCCCTCAACCGCCAGCGTGTACTACAGATCGCACAGATTGGACAGCCTCAACTGTCAGGCCGAAACAGTAACGCAGTTACGAATTCTGATCTGATCTTTACTCCCAACCAAGTCAGAGCAATGATGCTTTACCACCAAGAGACTATTTCTTGGATTCATAACGTGGTTCACTTGCCCACCTTTCGTGAGCAGTGTGAACAATCATTTGCCGATCCAACACAATTAGAACGGTTGTGGATTAGCTTATACTACTCCATGCTCGCGGTAAACCTATAAATGAAAAGGTGAATTTTTACTACGGTGTGGCTAATTGCAATTTGATAGGTAACTCTGTACCATATGGATCCATTGTTGCTACAAGGACTCGACATTCATCTTCCTAGTAAGTCTCTACTAGCGAGCCTGCGCATTGAGACATCCTAACTCTTAATTTCACAGGCAATCTAGCTGAAGTATGCTATCAGAAGAGCATCAACAGTCTCCATGATGCCGACTTCATGGTGAATCATAATCTCTTCAGTATCCAAGCGATATGCCTACTTATTTACATTGGTCACAATATTGGACAGTCTGACCGAATATCTGTGTTACTAGCAAGTGCAGTTCGGATAGCGCAGTGTCTCTGTCTCCATCGTCTTGGTCCTGATCCAAGGAAAAACACCGATACAGTTGACCAGTCCCCACGGGCCGTGCAACAACGTCTCATTGACCGTGAGATTTCCAAGCGTGTCTGGTGGTTTTTGGTTCGACAGGACTGGCTGCAAATCCCTTTTAACAACACATACAATATTCATCCAACACAATTCAACACCCCGATGCCGAAGAACTGCGAAGAAGAGCTATCTCTCATGTTTTCCTCAGACGGTGCTATTGACCACGATCAGGAGCACTATACGCAAGGAAGTTATACTATGGTGCTCAACCATGGTGAGTTCACTCATCGCTGCACCATAATAAGTATTATACTAATCTTCAGATATTCATGGCAGTGGCTGTTCTGATCTGGAAAACGCAGGATCGAATGTGCCAACAAGGTCATCCGGATGCAGTTGAAGGTGGCCTTCACAAGTTGTACGCCGAAGTAATACAGTCAGATCGTGAGCTGAGAGAGTTGATGGATAAGATGCCGACCTTCTTCAGAAACGCATCTCATGACGATGAGCTTCCTGCTCATGTCCGACACCAACGGGAGGTTCTGTCACTTTCATTTGCACATAAAGTATGATATTTTTTGTGATTACTGAAGTATGTGAAGATAATTGACCGATCTTTCTGACAGTTCTACTCGATACATCGACATTTTCAAATTCCCAGCTTCAAGGATCCATGGTTCGCATATACCAAGGTTTCTTGTCTTCCAATTATGCGCCGAAGTCTTGCGACAATACTGTCGCGACCAGAGGATCCATACACGTCTATTATCAGGAACCTTTGGACGGTCAACACTCAAGTCTTGACGACGGTGGTATGGCTTCTATTCGAGCTCATATTCTCAAGGGGCACCGGTACACAATTGCTTGACGCAACAGAAATACGTGACCTAGCAATAAAAAGTTCAAGCTTTCTACAGCAAAACCAGGTCATGAGCCGGATCGCGAAACGAGGCGCCTCCCTGATAAACACACTCTTGGAGCTGGATAGAAGTGTGGAGAGAGGCGATGACACGGAATTCAATCTCAAGGAAATCATATCCCGTGTTGAGAAGAACGACCAGGATTCACGTGAACAGTCGGGTGGATTACCTTCTGCGGAGCTCAATGGCAACTCCTTTGTTGATTGGCTTTCCAGAGATGCTGCGATCTTGGGTTTTACAATGGATATCTTTGATAGTGCATGAAATCACATGGCTTATAAATGTATGTAGTGGCATCAGCATCTATTTACTTTGTACGCGATATTCCGACGTCAAAGTTAGAGAAAACTCGTCGTGGATTGACAACCGAGTGATCCCACGGAATATTTCAGTGCGTTAGAGGTATTGTAATCCCACCAAAAGTCCAGGTGCCGCGGATATGAAGCGGAAATGTTGCAGTTGGATATATAGTCTGGCAGACTAGCAGTGCCTAACTCAGTGTAGTTGGCCAACAGGAAAGGGAACCCCTGTCGAGACTGGCAGGATCGGTAGGGGACGACGGCCTCATTGAGGACGAGATACACAGAGTTACCCTCCAGATGTCGTCAAGAATGGCGGTAGCTTCATAGCATAATATATTTGTATCTGCGAGCAAGAATTGGGAACAAAGTAAGGTAATCAATTTTGCTCTCTGTGTGCCACATACATAGTAACAGTTAACTACTACAGTCGCTGCTTAAGTTCTCAAAGTCGCAATTTGGTTAACTTTCCAGTTTCCGGGCTTCTGGCTCCTTGCGAAGGTCCCCAATAGCTTTCTCCTCTGATACACAATAAGTATCCGCATAACGCCCAGCCATCCATTCTCCCACTGTAATCGGAGGGTATTTTGCTCCTTCCTGAGCATCCTCACAGCTGGGCAGGCAGCGAATCATGTAGTCCGGATTTCCAGAGAAAAAGAAAGGTACACTGAAGCGCTCTTTGCCGCTCTTATTGATCACCCGATGCAAGGTTGAAAGATAGCGATCATTTGTCCATCGCATCATCATGTTGCCTAGGTTGACCACATATGCCCCTGGGACTGGGGTGACATCGATCCATTCCGAAGAAATGTTGTTCCACACTTGTAAGCCGCCGGTAGTGTCTTGCAGTAAGATCGTTATGGCACCGAAATCTGTATGGGCACCGATTCCTGGAACATCTTATCAGCAAAGCAGCATGATGAAGAGCAAGAAGCTTACCTCTTTCTAACCCGGATGCATCAGGCTCTTGAGGAGGGTAATGAAGCAACCGGAGCACGGCAACTGGATGTTGACAGAATTCGCTGAAAGCATTGTCTTCCAGGTTTAATGTCCGAGAAAGCATCTGTAGAATTCCCATTGCTAGCGACGTGAGTGCACTGTGATAAGCATCTACCACATTTCGAAACTTTGCAGGATCACTGAGTTCTTCTGGATACTTGTTCGGCCCTTGACCGAACTTCCTTGCCACCACATTAGGATGGTCGAGAGGTAGATTCTTTCCAAGGTAGAATCCCTCTTTTAAATCTCCTTTTGTGCGTTTCTCGAAATTCTGTGCCCTAAGACGCTCGTATCCGCGGTTGAAGCCTCCAATGTCTTTTATAATCCATCAGCCATTACCGTAGCCCATCTCTGAAAAGCAAAAGTTCGGCAGCCTACCCTTGCTGTATTTTTCTTTGACTTCAATTGGAAGGTCAAAAAACTTTTTGCTTTGATGAAGGATTGATTCTTGTAGGTCGGATGGAATTGTATGATTAACAAGTTGAAAGAAGCCGTATTCTTGGCAGGCGTGCGTGAGTTCTTTGACAAGGTTCTCTTTTGCAGCACATTCAGGGCCGTAGAATGCTAGCTGATGTTCAGTAGAAGCCCTATTTTCTCGGGAGTCTTCATTTCTTACGTGTAAAATCAATAATTGGGGGTTCCTTAGCCTCCATTTTGCCAGGTTGATCGATGATAGTGAGACTGTGCATAAGAAGTAAGCAAGAACTTTACAGTAACCGGTTTCAGGTAATTCAAAGAGAAGTAAGACGGAACACTAAATTAGTTCACGATAATCATCCCTTTTAAGTCTCAGGTAGTAGATTCTCGGCCGCGGATGACATGCTTATCAGTTTTGCCCTACCAATTTATCATGGCCCGTTCGGTGTCCATCCGCGGCCGAGTGCTGATGGCATGAAAGGAGAGATATGATTTTTCTCACTCCCAGAATTCATTTTTGTCTTAGCAAACCTATATGACAAACTACCAGATGATGGTCAGATGCACCGACGAATAATCAGATCTACAACACAACACAGGTAGAATATGATATACGACAGAAACACATAGCAAGCTGTTTGTCAAGGGTATAATTGATCTTTAGAACAGAACGCTCAAATTCATTAATGTACATAATAATTCAAACCGGAACAGCAATCACATTCCCTACGTTCGAGACAATAGTCTTGTTCTTCCCTCCCAAACACCAGCAAGTGCCTGGCGTCTGCGAACCCGTGCCTTGAACGTTATAAGTGCAGCCGACGTCTGACCGGCTCTGAAAATAGTTCATTGTATTGCATATACTTAAACACTGATCGAAAGTTGCCAGCACTATTGACGATAGTGTCTCCTTTCCGCTCCCACTGAAATCGGAGTCGCAAATGATGCGGTACTGCAACGATCCAAGGCTCACCGCGTGCGTTGTGCCGTTGGCGCTGGGGCAGATGTCGGTTGATGTAGATATGGATGTACCGGATGGTGTTGAGCTCGTTGTACTCGATGTCGTTGAAGTAATTGTGCTCGTCGGGGTTGGGGTGGTTGTATTGGATGGCGTTGGAATGCTTGTTGAAGAACTACTATTCGATCAGCACAAGGAACCAGTATATCGCATTTTCCATTTTCTCTGTCTTGAAACACTCCGGGTGAAGCATTTTTATAACGTACCTTGATTTCTTGCTCGCCAACCACCCACCTATACCACCTCCTACTCCGCCACCAACAATGAGGATCACAATAACACATACAAGCCAAAAGCTTGTCGCTCGCAAACCGCATATTCTTCTAGTCCATGATTTCCCATCCTTGACGGTCTGAGATGGTGGAATATAACCGGGATAACCGCGATTCGAATATCTGTACAACGCCTGAAGACCATCTGATTTTTGATCACGCACTGCCTGGAGGCCATCCGCATTTTGATCATGGACGACTTGAAGACCATCACAATCTCGATTCCAAGACAACTTTCCGTCATTCACGGAGTAATGCATGCTCATATTAGCTGCTGCAAATTTGTATGAAGATATCGAAGAAAGCTGTGCTCGTCTTGGAGGACAAAGATCGGGATGAAAGGTCCCTCACAGATATCATCGCCCAATTAACGAGCCGCAAACTCCATTACCACCTCTGAGTTCATTCTTGTGAGTCTTATGTTATGAAACTGACTTGACTAGCATACCCTGCGAATCTGGGTAGGAGGGCATGCAGGTACTACGCCGTATGGTACTCGGTGGTGACATAAGCCAATGGGTATCTGTCAATGATCTGTTACAATCTAGCATAAAACATCTAGCGCCATTTTACTAATGCAATATATTCGTGATATCGCTTTGTATTGGTGCCAGAAATAGACATGGGCGCTAATTGATAGGCAGTTGGGGCATGGCGCCTAATCTTGGCCACTTACAACTTTACACGATGCACTTCCTTCTAACCGTATTTTGAAGGGAAAAATAAATCAGTCCCCGAGTTAACAATATACAAAGACTACCACGATAAGCGCTGAATTGTCGACGTTTCAGAGAAAGTTGTATAATTGGGCGACGGAATCGTTGATTGGTGGGGTCTGGTCATGACTTTTCGCATTAACGCATGAAAAGCTTTCCACAGGATTCTCTGTTCCAGCCTTCTTTAACTCTAAGTTTCTAATTCGGCACTTCTACTGCCTGGCAAAGTCTGCGCCCATGAGGAATATCGCTTGCGAATTTGGGTGCCGACTCTCTGCGGCTCTGTTGGGCCTTAGTTATGATGGCCGCCCATATTATTGTTGGAAGTCAATGGGTGTGTAGTGAGTGTGTCGTTTTAGCTCAATGTGATTGCGATGATTAAAGCAGTCTGTCTCGAGAGCTACTGGATTGATTGATGATTTACAGTAACAACTTCGTCGAATAGGGCTCATTGGAATTTCTTAAGCATCGACAGACCCGAATGCCTGCAAATGCCGGCTACAACAATCTTATTTTAGGGGCCCTTATAGGGGCTCTCGGTCTCCCACTTCCGCCAAAATAAGCGCCTATGTCCGACTACATCTTGGCTGATTTGTAACTATAGCTACAACCCTAGGTTGGCGATCTGCCAACTTTCGCAATATCTTTCAACAGCTCCCTGATAGTCAAGCTACAGCAACACTTGCCTTTTCGGCATTGAGACTTTAAAAAGACCGAGGCTGCACATGTCGCAACTCGCCAGACCATTGAAAGTGGGACAAAGTGGAAACTGATCAAGTGGGATGAAATGGGGATCTGAGAAGGTAATTATGGTGTTGAGTCTATTCAGCTGTATGCTTTCTCGCAATAGTGGACCACTTCAAAGATGGCAACCAGTATTGGTGGCATAGATATCATCTTTGGCGACATGAGTCAGCCAAAGGCGTTGCCGCTATCTCACCCGAAGGCAAGATGGGGTGGATCGGTCGAGAAACAAAGGCTCTTCCCAAAGGCTACGTGAGAAGAAGAAGATGCCTTCCCTTGCCTTGTGATATATTGTTTGATCATCATATCCCAATCAAGGTCAGAATCTAGGTGCTATTGGTCCTTGACGACTGAATCTAATAAAACTTTAGCTGCGAGATGGCATCACAATATATACCGGCACCTAGCGGCCTGTCACCGAGACGAAAAATTGCCCTCTATCGAGAGATTGAAGCAACCGTCCCGTTCCCCTGCTGTGGTGGTATGGCTCTGGCGAGGGTGTCATGGAAGACCACTCCCTCCGATGACATTATAGTTTCTATGAAAGTGTTGGGCGTGTCTAGAGCCATTCCGGTTCACGTGAAACTCCCATGCCAGTCAGAAACACTAATACAGAGCGCGGACGAGATCAAATGGGGCCTAAAAAAAGTCAAGTCACATTACAGGGATCGGAAGTGCAATTGCTACTTAGAATATCAGGTAGCCCTATAGAAGATATGCAGTCTGGGAAATAATAGCCCACTTTTTTTTACCCACAAATCCTCTGCTCAGTTCAATACTCCGTTCGTTATAGTCGCCTCGAGTCACGATGTTCTACAAGGACACATCATAGTCCTGCTGGTAAGCCGAAGAAGCGAATAAGGAAGATGAAACCAGTTGTCTGATGTCTGGTCCGCGAGATTGAAATAATTGGTGTCAGGCAAGGGTTGGTGTCCGTCCGGGTCCAAGACGTCGCTGGCCATCGAACCAGGATTCTCCCAGTCGATTCATATTGCAGGATCGGGTCTACTCGGAACTGATTCTCCAGATCCGACGTCGAAATGCGGAAGTCGGCTAGAAGCTGGAGGATCCCCTGTTCGCCGTGTGCGTCGGGCAGGTTCCCATGGAGTTCTGTAGCGGCTTGTTTAAGCAGCCGCCAGTACTTGCCACTGATCTGCCAATACGGGCTCATTCTCCGTAAGCAATCCAGTAGGATAGAGAACTTCTCTGGCGCTACGTGCCTGCCATGAAACTCCTGCACTAGCAGATAACGAGCGCCGATCCAGACAGCCCATGCAACCGGCCATCCGAGCCTGTCATAATTTTTAGCTGACCAGCGAGAGGCAATTTCGACCAAGAATTTGACACTGTAAATGCAATGAGTCTGACTCTCTGCTCGTGCATCATCAAATGGCTGTGACAGCTGCGCTTCGTACGAGGGTTCGCTCAGCAAACAGTGAGTATGAATGACAAGGGCATGGTAGTACGCGTGGAGCATGAGAATTGATGGCACAAAGTTGAGGGCCGTGGCCGTCAGCGTGCCGTCGTCCCCGATATTTAGCTGGAGACATGACGGCAGACATTGGACCCAAGCAGTCAACTCTGCGGAGCATTTCTGGAATTGGTCAATCCAATTGAGAATGGAGTCATCGGCCGGTCTCAAAGATGCGTATTCGAGATGAGCATGTGAAGCGTCCTGGACACGTCGAGTAGCTGCAACTGATAACTGCAAACAAAATGTGGTGTCAGGACTGTGTCAGAGGCTGGCATTCGCCAAATGAGCTGTCTTGTGTGGAAGACACTATCCACCTGTTCATTTATTAGGCATGATGGACGGCTCGTCGTGATATAAATGTAACAGTCGAGCATGTATATAGCCCAAAACAGCTTTTGCCGGTACATCCGATCAACGCTGCTCAACGCGTTGCTGTCACTCTCAGCGATAGACGTTCGGAAGACTTGCGCCCCTCCGTTGCGCAGTTTGACCAGGAGCGTGGTGGCAATTGCTAAAGGGCCCCAGACCTGGGGTCCAGTGGTCATCCCCGATAAATCCAGGATCAAGACTGTCAAGGCTTCCAAAGAATTGAACGACGGCTCTTCAAGGACCTCCAACAGGATTTGGCGCTTGGCATATTCCAAAAGGAGTCGCTGGACTTTTGATCCAGTCGCGAATCAAATGAATAGGGCAGGCTGATGCCGAAGAGCGCGTGATGCAGTAGTGTGGGCTCATCCGAAGCGCTCATTGCGATGCATACCCGTTGGATGTCCAGGAAGGGGAACCAGGGATGGATATGGCGGAAAAACAAGGATGTCAAGGGCATAACGAGGTCGCTTGGAGGCTGCCGCTCGTGAGTCTGCCGAGTTCTTTGCGACGTTAGTCCAGGAACCTCGTCGACTAGAGGCCGAGTTGCTGGCAGGTCCCTGGGGGATTCGAGTCCATCGATAACACGCGTGTCAGAGTTGGTACCAGCACCGCCGCTTCCACCACCACCACCATCACGAAGACTCTGTAACTCTGCTTCAAGGTTTCCTGGAAGTATGTAATAAGAGCGCGGTTAGGAGATTTCTTCCCATGGAGTCTCGGGTCTTGGTCGACATACGAAGCTTCTCCTCGAGCAATTGCCGGTGTCCGGCTGGGAATCCTGGCTTTCTTCGGCCAGCATACTCACAGCTCACCCCAAGTCTCTCGCACCGCTGGCAGGTTGGATGTCTACGGTCGCATCGAGTTTTCCGCTGCTTGCAGCGTTCGCATCTGTGCACTGAGCTTTCGAGTCTTCACAGAGTGCGGGGAAAAAGAGAAAACTTACAATTCACTGATTGGTGGATCTGAACCTCCATGTCGCTTTTGCTCTCTTCCCGTTCGGTTCAATACACACCAGACTTGAGACTGCGTGAAAAGGTAACGCCGCTGTTCAGTACTCATCGGGGGATGTTACGGCTTAAATCAACGGAGGAGGCTTTCACTACCCAGTCTCTTTCTTTTCTGCTTAGGCCACTTTCCTTTCCACATGACATGATCCATGATCCACACTTCGGGCATGTTAGCTGCCAGGGTCTATAGACATATCCGGGGATCTGGGGACGAGTTTTCTGGAGAGACAACAAAGATGACTGGCTATTTAAATATTCCGTAGCCTCCCATTGCCAATGCTATCTTACAACCTCCACCACTTACCCTCGATCTTGAACTTCCCCTCGAACTCCTTCGACCGACCATTTGCAGTCTCACGCTCCAGCAGTCCTAGATGCCACAGATGGTTTCGCACAAGACCCTTTCTCAACCGAATGTCCCTGGATCCATGATGAACGGTCTTCAGTCGGTCTCACACTGGCAAAGCTACTTTGGAACCCCCGAAGGTGCAACTCCCGGTTTCTTCAATGCAGCATATCCTCTCGGCGGGATCGCCGGCGTCTTTCTCATTTCCCCTATCGCTGATGGGCTGGGCCGACGTATCGGCTTGGCGACAGGAGCGGCGTTGTGCTGCCTTGGTGCTGCCCTTCAGGGTGGCGCCATCAATATCGCCATGTTCGTCATTTCGCGTGTGGTTATCGGCGCAGGCAATGTCGTCGTAGCGGGCGTGGGGGCTCCATATCACGGAGATTGCCCATCCGGCACAGCGAAGCACGGCAACCGCACTGTTCCTTACATTTTACTCTGTGAACTCCATTGTGGCTGGCTGGTGCACATTTGGAACCTTTCGCATCGATGGTACGGCATCGTGGAGGATTCCGTCTGCTCTGTAAGGGGTTTCCATCTGTCATCCAGCTGCTATTCGTATGGTTCGTTCCGGAATCTCCCCGTTGGCTCATCAGCAAGGGACGCAACGAGGAAGCATTGGCGGTTCTGGCTAAGTATCATGGAGAAGGTGACCAGAATGACGCGGTCGTGCAGTTCGAATATGCCGAAATCCAAAGTGCACTCAGCGCAGAGCACTCGGCTGCCGATTTTACTATTTTTTCGCTTTTACGCGAGCTGGTGACGGGGCCAGGCAACCGCAGACGGCTGTTCATTATGGTGTGGGCGGCGATCAGCTCGCAAATGTCTGGAAACGCCTTCGTCTCCTACTACCTGTCTCCAATCCTGACCTCGGTAGGTCTAACCTCCGATCTGCAGCAGACGCTCATCAACGCAACGAACCAGATGCTCTCGTGGTTCAGTGCCGTGTACTTTGCGACTTTACCTGCCAAGCTCGGCCGGCGGACGCTCTTCCTCTGCTCCCTGTGCGCCATGTGGGTGGTCGATATCTGCGTCACGGCCGGAAGCGCCATGTTCGCCAAGGACCCTACAAACAAGGCCGCCTCCTACACGGTTGTCGTCTTCCTCTATCTATTTTCGCCGGCGTACAATCTCAGGTTCAATGGAAATCTTAGCCTTTATATCCCAGAGATCCTCCCCTTCCACCTCCGCACAAAGGGTCTGTCCTTCTTTTACTTTGTGCAATTCTGTTTTATGATCCTGTCGACTTTCGCCGTGACGATCGGCCTGGAGAATATCAACTTGGCGCTTCTATACCATCTTCGTGGTTTGGGTCGTTGTGGAGTTCATCGGGGTGTATTTGGTGTTTCCTGAGACGAAGGGCCCGACACTAGAGGATATTGCATATATCTTTGACGGGCCAAAGGCCAAACCCAGCGAAAAATTGGAAGATGGAGAGGTTGTGGCCAAGATTGACCACATTCATCAGGAGAAGGAGCTCATGTGATGTTTTGATGGACAGGGACCGTGTCACAATCTCTACGCTTTTGTTTCCCCGGTGGAATGGTTCGGCCCACCGGTAGCTAGCATTTGGATTTGCAGAGTACGTAGTTAGTCTAATGTAATGTTAGTCAGTCATTTATCTAGAAATCATGCCGCCATACTGCTCATCATCATAAACGTTTGGATTAGCCACTGCACCAAAAAGAAGTCGGGCAACCATCAACCGCTGCATTTTCGGAGACACCTACGTAAGTAGAAAGAAAGGAATAGATGTTTCCGAGCTAGGTCCTTAAATCTAATCTAGAATTCAATGTAGATTGATTAGATGTAACGGCAGCGTCGATCATGGCCAATGACCCAATCCGATACAAGACAGAAATCAAAATGTTGGTCATAACCTGGCCCCAGAACTATGTAACATGCTAACAGCTTCGTTAGACATAAATGAAGCGCTATTCTAGAAGGCTCATATTTAGTGATGTAACGACGAATCAGCTCATCTCACTATCGAAGAAATTTAACTGGTACGTAGCTATCCCCAGCCACCAAACGCGAGGAAATTCGTAATGGTGCCAACATGAACCCGGGACACAGAAGAAGTAGTGCACTGCATGTTTAGCTACGTACGTGGTAGATATGCAATGTAGCGCATTGGATGAAGGATCATGAGACGTCAGATTTTCGAGGGTATGTATAGGTATAGGTACTTTCATTGTTGCATCGAGGCGGGGCAGCTCCGTCTCGACCTCTTCGCGGTTATAAGTACGTGGTTTCACTCAAGATGATAATTCACGAGTTGAGATACATATAGAATCTGTAGATCCTCATGCTCAACCTATTATAGTTGAGAAACAACAGTAGGGAAAATCTTCGGAAAAAGAATGATGTCGCTCCTCATCGCTCTATTATTAGCCCTAACCCGGCTCGTGGCCAGCAAAGCCGTATTTGCGCATTACATGGTATTCACCCCCTTCTTCCTCCAGCTAATGACGAAATCCTCAATCTAACGATTTTGTAGGTAGGATCAATGACTTCCACCGAAGCATCCCAAGACATCACCGACGCCATAGCCGCCGGCTTCGACGGTTTCGCACTCAACACGCACACCATCAGCGACACCGACACCTGGAACACGGACGCAATCACCTACCTCCTCAACGCCGCTTCGGGCACGTCCTTCAAAATGTTTCTCTCATTCGACATGTCCTGGAACCTCGACGTTAGCGGCCTAGGCTCATTCCTGACGAAATTCAGCAATCACTCCCAATACTACACTACTTCCGACGGACGGCCGTGGGTAAGCACATACTCTGGCGGCTCGTCGATTAGTAACGTTCAATGGGATACCGAGTTTGTGCAACCGCTTTTTGCCCAAGGCGTAAAGCCGTATTTTGTGCCTGATTTCGATGATTGGGCTGGTTACCCTACAGGGTTTTTTGATGGTTTCCCCGTGGTGGATGGAGCGTTTAGTTGGGAGAGCGCGTGGCCGAGTGCTGGGAGCAGTGGTGGTGCGGCGAATGTGAGTGATAGTGTGGATGAGAGTTTGATTGAGCAGGCGCATGCCGTTGGGAAGGTTTATATGATGCGTCCGTCACCCTTCCCCCTTACACCCCTTTTTTGGTGTGGGCAGTTAGCTAATGAAACAGAAAAAAGCATTATCGATATTTCAATTCAAATACCTCGGCTCAGGCTCAGACTGGTACCGCATCGGCGAAACCAACCTTCCCGAACGCGTCGCTCAAATTCTGAGCTTACAGCCCGACTTCGTAGAAGTCATTACCTGGAACGATGCCGGCGAATCGCACTACATCGGCAATTTTTGGCCTGAGCAAATCGCCGGCACGAGTCAGGGGAGTTATGCAGATGGGTATGATCATAGTGGGTGGCAGCAAGTCATAAAACCGTTTATTGCAGCATACAAAAACGGGGCGACGGATGTAGCGCAGATTGAGAGTGAGAGTGGGAGCCCGGAAGGGGCGATGTGGTATAGACCGCTTTTGGCGAGCGCGAGTTGCGCGAGCACGATTACAAACTACCAACAAGCTAAAGACGCGGTTAATTTCGCCGTAATCCTGCCCGCCTCCGACACTGCGTATACGATTGAGGTGTATAGTAACGACAACCTGATTGGCAAGTTTTCGGGAGTCGAAGGACTCAATTATGAGTCTGTCCCGGGTTTGCAGGCTGGTGGTGGACAGAGTATTCGTGTCTTGGACGGCAGTGGGAATGTGGTCAAGGCGGCGAATGGGACGAAGGATGTGTTGAGTGAGAGTGCGGATGCGTCGATGTGTAATTGGAATTATGAGGTCGTTGGGTTGTCGTAAATATAATATCCATATCATTGATGATACATAGATGAGGATGGTTGATGATGCCAAATTGGGAAATGTTAATCACTTCGAATGTTGTGGACATTAGCGATCTACCAGTACAACCTGGCTATAACGAACAGAAGGCCCTCCAATCTGATATCTCGAGTCTCTGATTCATATAGGACTTGGGGCCACTTTAATATACTGACCTGTCTGATTGATAACGATTCCGAGCACTCTCCATATTCATATGAATAATATTGAATCTGATGTCAATATCGTGCTAAGGGGCCGTTCTGTTCGTTATAGCCAGGTTCTACTATATGTAGATGTATTAAATTGTAGAACACTTGAATTACTGACCTACAATAACTAAAGAAAAAAGAACTGAAATATCAAATCTCATTTATGCGTACAAACATACAGCGCACACATAGCCAAATCATAGACATAGAACGAATTGAAATTCTAGAGACTGTACAAGTGTCGGAGGTAAACAAATTTTCGATCCGATAAGATCGTCAAAAAAAGGGACTTCTGGACCTGTCAAGATCAGAAGGGAGAATAGATATTAGACAATAGCGTAATCAATCGCTACCTCTAAAAAGAGGAATCAAAAGAATTGAAGCGAAGCAATAAGTAACATTTTATATGACAGAAAAGGAAAGTTAAATCAGAGCCAAGATGGCGACCGCACCAGCGAGGACACCGGCCTTACCAACCTTGACGGCTGAGGCAGCACCGGTGTAGAGAGGGCTGGTAGAAGTGTGGGTGGACGAGCCAGAAGCCGAAATAGGCTTGGAAGAGGGAGATGGCTTGAAGGATGAAGGAGCGGGAGTAGAGGTGACTCCAACGGCTGGAGGAATGATGGTAGTACCTGCAGGAGACACGGAGGAAGGAACAGGAACTGGGACCACAGTAGAGGATTCACCGCCAGGGACGGGGACAACGGTAGATTGGCCAACAGGAACTGGCACAACAGTGCTAGTCTTACCGGCGGGGAAAATAGGAACAGTTGTCGTGCTAGGAACAACCACTGCAGGAGGAGTAGAGGTTGTCACCGCAGTAACCACGATGGTGCTTGTGCCAGTCACGGGAACGCTGAATGTGGAAGTTCCGCTGGTAGTGGGGACGTAGGTAACTGGGCAAGTGGTTGTAGTGTAGGTGTAGGTAACTATAACTGGGGTAGGAGTTGCTGTTGCTACTGCTGTTGTTGGGGCAACTGTGTGAGGCTGGCAAACGTCCTTGGTGCAGGTCACAGTTTGGGTAACAATGATGCTGCTAGTGCCGGTGGTGACAGCAGTAATAGTGCTAGATCCAGAGGTGAAGGTGGTGGTTCCAACTATGTCATGTTAGCAAATACACGATATAATGGCAGAGAGGTACATACCAGGACAGGTGGTAGTGGTGTAGGTTAGAGTCTTGGTAACCACAGACTCGGGAACGGACGCAGTACCAGTAGCGCCTGCGGAAGATGGCACTGGGATAGGACTGACAGTGATGGTAGAGACAGGAATGCTGGTCTCGGCAGGAACGCTGGTACCGGCAGGTCCGGTCTCACCGGGCACAGTGGTCTCAGGAACGACGGTCGTGGGGAGGACAGTCGTAGGAAGAACACTGGTGGGAACACCGGTAGTGTGTGGCTGGCAGACCTCCTTGGTGCAGGTCACAGTCTGGGTAACAGTGATGCTGCTAGTGCCGGTGGTAACAGAAGTAATGGTGCTAGATCCAGAGGTGAAGGTGGTGGTTCCAACTATACGTAATCAGTATTATTCGAATCAATAATCATGCCATGAAGACTTACCTGGGCAGGTTGTTGTGATGAAGGTGATGGTCTTGGTGGTGATAGACTCAGATGCCGGTCCAGAAGGAGCCACGGTTGTAGGACCGACAGAAGTAGGTCCCACGGTAGTGGGAACGGTGACAGACTCAGGAACAGACACGGTAGGGCCAACGGAGCTAGGTATAGGGGTACCCGTCTCACTCACGACAGGAACAGTGCCAGATCCAGGAGCAGACTCGGAAGGAGTAACTGAAGTAGGACCGGCGGAAGAGGGAACCGGGGTGCCAGTGACTGGGACAGTAGCTGGACTGGTCTCACCAGGGGCAGTCGAAGTAGCAGTGTGTGGCTGGCAAACCTCTTTGGTGCAAGTGACAGTCTGCGTGACAGTGATGCTGCTTGTTCCGGTGGTGATAGAAGTGATGGTGCTGGAGCCAGAGGTGATGGTGGTGGTTCCAACAGGGCAGGTAGTAGTGATAAAGGTGATAGTCTTGGTTGTCACTGGGGTGCTCGCAGGGCCAGAGGGGGCAACGGTGGTAGGTCCGACTGAGCTAGGCGCTGGGGTTCCAGAGCCAGTGACGACAGGGACAGAAGATCCGACGTTGGTAGGTCCAACTGAACTAGGGACTGGAGTTCCAGAGCCAGTGACGACGGGGACAGTAGGTCCGACGCTGGTGGGAGTAGAAGTGTGCGGTTGGCAGACCTCCTTGGTGCAGGTCACGGTGGCAGTCACGACAATCTAAACTGTTAGTCATGAACTTTTGCCATCAGTTGATAGAACTTACAGTGCTGGTACCAGTCGACACGGAAGTAATGGTGCTGCTGCCGGAGGTGATTGTGGTGGTTCCAACTAGTTACGTTAGCAAAATACGATGTAATTGGAGTGAATAACATACCAGGGCAGGTGGTGGTCGTGTAAGTGATGGTCTTGGTGGTGATACCCTCCGAAGCAGTGGTAGGTGCAGCGGAGCTAATACCAGGAACTGACGAAGATCCACCAGGAACAGTCAACGAGCCAGTGGTGCATGGAGTAGTGCTGGGACCGTGAGGCACACTGCTGGAGCCAGGGATGACTGGAACGGAGGAAGGAACACCAGGAACTCCTGGGGTGCTGACGGCGGTCGTGGGCGAAACATTGGTAGGGGCGGAAGAAACAGGAACAACGGGAACGGAGGAAGAGCCAGGGACGACGGGAATGGAGGAAGAGACAGGAACCACAGGAACTGAGGACGAAACACCAGGGACGACGGGAACGGAAGAAGAGACGGGAACCACAGGAACTGAGGACGAAACACCAGGGACTCCAGGAGTGCTAGTACCAACGGGAGCAGTAGTGGGCAAAACTTCGGTAGGAGCAGAAGAGACAGGTACAACAACACTGCTGGAGATGACTGGCACAGCTGGCGAGCTGGAAGAGGCGACGCCGGTAACGACGGTAGTTCCAGTGGTAGAAGTGATAGCCACACTAGGAAGGGAAATGGTAGCAGGTGGAGTATGAGGCGCGCAGCTACCAGTGTGGCAAGTCACGGTGTCTGTGACGACAACAGTGCTGGTTCCAGTGGTGAGCGAGGTGATAGTGCTCGAGCCAGATGTAATGGTAGTCGTGCCAACTAGCGAATGTCAGAAATAGAAATCTAGGATTCAAAATTATACATACCAGGACATGTGGTTGTGGTGTAGGTACGAGTAACAGTGGAAAAGACCTCGGAAGACACAGTGGTGACTGGAGTGATAGTCACAGTGTGTGGCTGGCAGACTTCCTTTGAGCATGTAACGACATCCGTCACGACAACAGTGGTAGTTCCAGTGGTGAGGGCTGTGATGGTGCTGGAACCAGAAGTAATTGTAGTTGTGCCGACTAGACATTGTTAGTGTTTCTCTTGATAAAATTTGGCTAAAAACTTACCTGGGCAGGTTGTGGTGGTGTAGGTAGAGGTCTTGGTGGTAACATCAGTAGGAGCAGGAGAAGAAGCGATTGACGTGGGAGTCCAAGGCTGAGAGACGACACCAGTGGACGCAGGAGAGCCAGGCGAAGTGACAGGAATGATAGTGTTGCTCTCCGAGGCAGAGCTGGGCCATTGAGAGTGAGGCGGCACACTCAGACTTGCGCTTGGAGACCAGCCTTGAGTGGAAGATCCCCAACCCTCACTGTGGTCTCCCCATCCTGTGCTTTGAGGCTGAGGGATCGAAGTCGTAGTCTTATCATCATCACATGGTGTGGTTTCTGGCTTCCAGGCAAGGGCAGTGCTCGCCAGGAGCACGAAGATCGCAGACGCCTTCATTATGTTAAGCTGAGTTGTGTCAACAGTTCAACTCTTGTTGTAGATGTTTTGAACGAGGGTCTTCACGGATTATAACGACAGACAAGCCTGGCAAGCGAGTGATCGGCAGGTATCAAGAGCCGCGTAGTTCGAGGGGAAAGTAACGAAAGTCTTCCTCGAAACGCCTACTCTGTGGTTGAAGAACCCAACCAGAAAGAGAGACACAAGAACAGGATATATATGCTTGATGAAAGCAGGAATGAGCGACGGTGGTACAGAAACAAAAGAGTGAACGACAGGACGAGAGGAAAGCGAGTGGGGAGGACGAGGGCGAGCGGGCGCATAGACGTAATATATGGGCAGACCAGGGATGCCCGGGTGGACGAGAGGCCTGCATTGCATTGCATTTGCCTTGTATACGGAGTGAGTCTAGCTCTGTCATGGGTTACTAGGGTATGCTCCGTATGGGACTGTGGCTGATCCACATCCACATCCATCCACCTCCCATATGGGTTATGGTGCCAATGGAGTCGTTTGCATTCTGATTAGTGATTACGGATTAGCGGGCACTGAGCAGTGAGCGGTCGAGGATCGATGATCAGGGGAAAGCGCTAACCTGCCTTCAGAGACGAAAATAGGGCCATGTCGTACGGGCAGAACGAGATCTCGAGTCACCGAATTATGTTGATGAAGGAATCAGAAGGATCGGAGGATACATGCAGTGGTTGAGGAGACTCCTATGAATAGCACGTCGCGCATCCAGCGGGCCAATCAGAAGGCGGGCTCCCTCGCGACTGCCACATGCCACCTGCGCCTGCCCCTTTGGGACGGCCAGTGGGGCGGGGCCGCTGCTTCCTTTTTGGGAACGAAACCACCGTCGGCTTTCTTTCATTTTCTTTTGCCGGCCTATTCATCACTCTACTCTCTCTACACAGTATGTGCACTCAGTAGACATACCATTCACTTCGACAAATTGATGTGTTTCATCACCCCACCACAGTCGCTCGCGCTGCACGGACATTGGACAGTCGAGTGCCATCGAGGAACAAGTTCTGGATAACCCATGTCCATGGCCCAGATCGCCCCGCCGACCCTCAGAACGTGGCTATCACTTGATGGCCAGGTCTCAGTGCGATGTCTGCAATCAAGATTACCTACATAATAAAACAAAAAGCGTCATTATTATTCAGACTCCCTGTAGCTGGATGCATGTCTGAGATGACCAGCACAGTTACGTAAGGTGTGTTGGTCGACCATAACATGTCATCGTTGAGAGTGTTGTACGGTAAGGAATACCACGTCACTACGTGTGCACTCCGTACAGTCCTTCATAATCCAGACGTCAAATCAACTGTTGGTGCTTTGATGCTACGGTGTACTCTGTACAATAACATCCATGGATCAATCCGATTTCCCGTTACTTCGGATCATGGCTGTGCAACGCCCTCCCATGTCATCCTGGTCTAGTCTGTTTCAGCATCCGAACAGTGCCATGCCATCCGTTCTTGACGGCGAGCTTGGTTTGAAACAAGCAAACAAACCACTCCGTTGAGCCTGAAGAAAAGAAACTATAAACACATCTCTGACTCCAGACTGGACGAAGCTTGACGCCCAGTGAGCGCCAATTCAGTTGTTCGTCTATGTCCTATTTTTGACTCACTCTTGACGGGTACGGAGTACAGCGGCTACAGATCAGCAAACTCCAATGGAAGCCAGCGGATGTACAGATGTCTGAAACACAGGGGTATGAAACAGAGTTGGCCAATTGGCGGTCAACAAACAAATTAAGCGCTGGCCAGTCCCCATATTGAGTTCCATAATCATGGGTGATTGGCTCGCTGACTTGTTTTTGGTTTCACTCCGACGGGCCGAGAACACTATTTTCAAGCCACTGGTGGCATGCTATTGTCCAATCACGTTGATCGTCATTTTTATTGACCACAGAACGAGAAACATACATAGTATTCAAAACAACAAGGCAAGATCGAACTATCAACAGTCTATCCGTATCTCCAGTCCAATTAATCGACCCGTCCAAGCCACCAGCCACACCATGCCCCAATCGACCATCCCGCGCAACCGAGGGGCACTGTGGCGCCGGCACTATTGAGTTTTGTAACGGTCCGTCTTGGTGGCACTACGAATGTACTAGTTATATACTCATAGTTAGCACACAACAGAGATATCCTATCCTATAGGCTATAGGGGACAAACAAAGTGGTGACTGAGACATCCTGATGCAGCTAGCGATTTTCAGGGACCAGTGGATCAGTGGATTTAGATTAAATAATAAATCCGTTCTGGGCCGATGGAGTTCAGTTGGAGTATACTCCGTACCATACCGTACAGCCAAAGAGAAATATTCTGTTCGTTGATTTATGTTTTTGGAAGAATCGCATGATTCTGAATTATATTAAAGCAGGATAAGAGAATACCAAAGCCACGGCTCCCATTTCTGTTTCCGCCAGGCAAGAACCCGGGCCCCGACAACTTGCCGGTTGCCAACTCAACATTGAACAAGGAGTCCACAGAGTCACAGACCCACAAAATGTCTCGAAATCTGGTCCTACTATTACTATCCCTGTGCAGGCAATGCGAAGTCCGCTGGGAGTGCCGGCTCAAACCGGTTAGGTACGTACCGACGGTACCATACGTAGTAGGTATGTAGGATTTTGTTTGGTAGACAGTGGGTAGTGAGCAGTGTGACCTGTCAAATGTCTATGACACGGTGAAGTCGATTTAAGACATATGTATGTATACATATGCATTAGAGTGAATCTTCCAGATGTCGTGGAAGCATGTCGTGGAAGCATGTCATGGAAGTTATCCCAGATGTTGGTACGTAACTTAGTGGCCTGATGTAATGTCAACGAAATTGAGACATATGCACGAGAAATCCAATCCGATCAACTACGTAGTTACATCTCCACGGAAGAAAGACATGGAAGCCCATGCTCTCGTACTTCCTTGATCCCGGGCTCTGCTTCTATGTATGTATGTCTAGGGACTCGTTTATGCATATTCATCACATCTATACAGGCATTTTGTCTCAGTCCACATTCGACATCGTAAGACCACCATGAATAGGTACACTCTCCGGTCGTACTCATCGGAAGTTTCTATCCAACATTATCGCACAGCGGTCAAACCACACGGATACTTCTAGCCCTATCTACTCCATAGTACTCCGTATGGACCAGGACCACGGAATGGGACGGATCCGTACATAAACTCAAATCGATCGATCGATCATCGCTGGCTAAAAACAAAACACAAACGTCTAGAATACTCCGTAGCAGAATGGGGACAGATGCAACAATCAAGGATAGGAAATTAATGCTGACATGGTTAATTTCCGGCTGACATGTCTAGAGGCTTGAGGGCAAGTAGGTAAGTGTACTACGTAGGTAACGTGGGGTCAACAGGGACAAGTCGGAGAATTTTTTGGAGCGTTCCATGGATCGGGGTGGTGTGTATACGTATGTCAGAGGCTTGTTTATTTATTTACCTAGGTAGAATTTCGATTTCGTACAATCTATGAATTCAAGGCTGGCCTGCCTTGGATTCTCTTAGAGTTGAAAGAAGATCTGAGAGCAACACCAATAACTCCTGGGTCTTGATATATTTAGTAGAGAGTACTACGTATAGTCACTATAGTGATACATGGACATCCATACAACATAGTTAGGTAGTTAGGTCAACACGAAAGTAAAGATGTCACCGGTTAGATGCATCAATGATAAGCTTTTGTATACATAGGCATGCTTTCAGTGGCCTTTGGTCAAGCAGGCTTTGTATTTGCAAACATGATAGTTCTAGAAACGACCTTCTTTGGAGTGGCAACTGCCAATATTATTGAAAGTTTGAGGGCAAAACATGAGCGGATTCAAGGTTTCTTGCATTCAAACCAGGACAACATATGTTCGATGAGTTTCTACTTTCCGGATCTCAGCTGTTGGTAGTACGTACCGCCGTAAGAGGCGCTCATCGAGACGGTCAAACCATGCAAAACGAGAAAGTGGATGCGATAAGAGGATATCGTGCTGCAGATGGAGTTTAATATTGACTCTGGAGGAATTGAGTTTTCAAGAACCTTGGAACGAAAGAGTGTGTTGGTTCGCCACATACCACGAACAACTTCTATTCTTGTTTTGAGGGTGTTTAGACCCGCGGTGACGTTTATTGCGCAGTGATAAATATCATGGTGCACGTGCATCGTCAAGGACTTGATCAAGTGTGATGATGGCCATTTGCAGTTTTCCTTGGCTTATCGACTTTCGATAAGTTGGATAAAGTTCCTGTACGACTATGGCACTTTCGAGCCAGGGCGTCCGAGCCATAATGTCTGGTGCCATTTGGAATTGTCTTACAATCGAGTCGCCTTGTCGCCCTGTCGCCCTGGACAACATCTCGAACATAATATATTTCTTGATTGGTGTTATTTGTCAAGACACAGGTGACACAGGTGACACAACGCTATCCGATATTATCGATAGAAAAATCTTGTATCTTGATAGATAAACTTCGTGCGACAGCTTGATGAACATATGTCTCATATTGATGTCAGACTACCCACGAGTAGGCATTCACAGTCTCTGCAAAAGTTCCTTGATTTTGGTCACTTTCATTCGTAACCGAAAGACCTCGCCGTGATTATTTCGCTCTGAATTCTCATCATCCCCATAATCCTCTTCCAGCCCCTCCGTCATCACAGTTTTCAATAACGACTGATACTTCGGGTTGTCAAAAACACCAGACGAATCATGCTGCCTTTCCGAGAGATAACCAGACACAGAAATTCTGTATTCCGCAGGCAAGCCCAACGAGCTCTCAATACGTTCCAGCTGATGTTCAAACGCTTGTACAATAATTTTCAAATACAAAAACCCCTGTGGCAGAGAGAATCCGCCCAGTTTGAAGCCAGGCTCAAATCTGACTTTGGCAGCTTCATTCGGAAATTCTCGAAGAGCAACGATTAGACGGGAGAATATAACGTCGAACATGCGTACAAACAATATATAAGTGGTTATCATCATCAGAATCGTAGGTTTGTTGAGCGTGTATGTTGCGGGGTGAAAGTGATAGAAGCTGAGGTTGTCTTTCCTCTTCTCGGAGTCTGTCCGTTGGTTAGATGTAGTATTTTTTGACCATGTTCTGACAATATCGATAAATTCTGCGGTGCTTCGCAATACCGTGCCGACTGGATTTTCGTCGAGTTTTGAGAGTCTCCCTAGGTTGGGATCTGCCATTGATACTCGCCAGGGGGGAGGGCAAGACTGGTTTTGAAGAAGTAAATGGCACTCGATGAGAAAGTGATTCAACTTCGATAGTGCGAATAATGGGTCCTTGTGGTATGCGGATTCTGGACTTAGGACACTTTTTTCTTCTCCCGGGCTGTGCTGAGCTGAATCTTGCGGTGTCAAAGGATAAATGTCAGGGGTACATGAAGCAGTAGACTGATGAAGAAACCCCTGTAGTAGATCGTCGCTGTTCGATCCAGATGGGGGGGCTAGGAACGAGAATAAATCGTCCATCGTCGTAGAGAAGTTGTCCGTCTGCATGTCGGGCATCATTGGATCCCAGGACTGAGGCTGAAGATGTACTATAGACTCGGAGTGAGATTGTGGCAAATTTAGTCTAGGTGATGTCCCTGGAACGAAAGCATTCTGCTGGCTCGCATCTGGAGTGATCACTGAATATTGATTATTAACAGGAGCTTTCTGCGCAGTAGGCATCCATAAATGAGAGTGCTCTATCTGATCGTATAGAGGCTTTCGCAACGGCCGTCCCATTGGCTTCGCATTGCTTGTAATACAGGTCGCACCGGCACGAACGCAACGAACGCAAGACGCACCATTTTCGCGACGGCACCTCAGTTTCTGGTCTCGACATCGATCACATGCTGACCTCTTGCCATTATTCATCTTGAAAACGGCCAAAAGGGATAAAAGTGAAGAAAGATAGATGAGATGTCGTTGGAAGTTGCGCAGAAGTTCGGCAGACCAATTGGGATAGGTGGGGCCGATCTCCGAATCACCTCCGACTGACCAATCACATGTCAGAGAAGTATCCGAAGTCTGAGCCCTAATTTGTATGCGAAAGACTCTTACGGATGCGAATAGATCTATGAGGAGAGGTATAAAGCGTTTCTGCTGTGCAGGTGGAATAAGTCCAGAAGCCATGTTCTCCTTCGGATGATACATCCTTTTCTTATCGTTTCAAGCCGGACTGCATAGATCCAACTCTCGTTTCTCCTAATCTCTTTTGTCTTGATCATAACTTCTCCAAAATTGTCTCTTGATCTTTAATCTTGCTCTCCTATCACTTCGCCAGACAGCCTACGATGTCTACTGATCAGGATGAAGTCGCTCCTGACAAGGAGCGAGTCACAAGCTCCGCAGGCTCCACAGACCAAAATAGCAGCAAGACTGTAGTCGTCTCGGATCAACCTCCAGCCAAAAAGGGCTTCAAGTTCTGGGCAATTATTGCGACATTGTCTCTTGTCGGTAATCTCACAGCACTCGAGGCTACCATTGTCTCAACTGCCTTGCCGACAATCATCACGGATCTGCATGGTGCTGACAAGTACCTATGGGTTGCAAATGCCTATTTGTTGTCGTTGTAAGTCTGATTGCAAGCAACTATAACACTATTAAGCTGACGCGCCTTCTGTCAACAGGACCGCACTACAGCCCATCTTTGGCCAATTTGCCAACGTCTTCGGAAGACGATACCCCATGCTCGTCGCGACGGCACTGTACACGCTCGGCAGTGGAATATGCGGCGGCGCCAATAACATCCAGATGTTAATCGCAGGCAGAGTGATACAGGGCATCGGAGCAGCTGGAATAAACGTCCTCCTTGAGATTATCGTTTGTGATATAGCGCCTCTCAGAGAACGGGGTATATATCTCGGTATTGTGATGGGCTCGGTTCTGTTTAGCTCTGGTCTGGGCCCCTTATTCGGAGGTCTTATTGTGCAGAATACAAACTGGAGATGGGTGTTTTATCTAAATGTTCCCGTGGGAGGAGCCTCTTTGGTTGCATTGTTTCTCTTCTTGCAAGTCAAATACGACAAGGAAATGACATTTACCGAAAGACTGAAACGATTAGATCTCGGTGGAAGTGTCATATTCGTCGGGTCCGCAATATCCAGCTTGATTGCTCTCACCTGGGCTGGTTCGACGTAGTCTTGGTCCTCTGTTCAAGTTATACTCCCACTTGTTTTGGGCTTTGTCGGCCTCGGATGCTTTCTTATCTATGAAACTTTTGTCGTCGATCCCATCATGCCACTTCGCCTGTTCCAGAATCGGACATCACTCACGGCTTTCTTTCTCACGTTTCTTCATGCGCTTGGTGTTATGATGCCGCTCTACTTCCTGCCAGTGTATTTTCAAGCCGTTCTCGGGGCAGACCCGGAACACTCGGGTATTTATCTGTTACCTACCATCCTGACAATCATACCGGCTGCCATGGCTGCCGGGATTTTCTTGCAACGCGTCGGACGCTACAAGCCCATTCATTTCGTCGGATCTGCAGCCCTGGCAGTGTCATTCGGTCTCTTCTCTCTACTGGATGAAAACTCTTCCACCGCAGCATGGGTATTATTCCAAATGCTAATGTCCACCGGTGCTGGTCTCATTATCCCCACACTACTTCCGGCGGTGCAGGCAGAATTAACCGACGCAGATACCGGCAGCGCAACAGGAACGTGGACATTCATTCGAAGTTTCGGCTTGACTTGGGGTGTCACGATCCCATCTACTATTTTCAACGACCGGACTACTCAGTTGTCGTCTCGAATTCAGGATCCAAGTGTTGTCTCCGCACTCACTGGCGGCAAGGCATATGAGCACGCCACGAAGGATTTTGTCGATTCAATAACTAATCCGGTCGTAAGAGCTCAAGTTATCTCGGTCTTTTCAGATAGCTTGAAGAGAATGTGGCAAGTGGGTATTGCTTTTGTTGCGCTTAGTTTTTTCGTGGTCTTTATTGAGAAGGAGGTTCCTTTGAGGAAGGAACTGGACACCGAGTATGGTATTAAAAAGGAAGATGCCAAAAAGGAGCCAGAGAATGCGGTATAGCGAGAGGGCGTGCTGGATCAAATTGCAGAATGTATGATTAATACTAGGTATATTTAGAGGCACCTGATGTTACATATTTGATGTGTGTTCATATACCAGACGCTAAAACCCAACAAGATGTTCTAGTATAGCACCTGATAAAAGTCTACCTCGCCTTCTCAGAAATCCAAGGGGGCAGCAATTGGTAAAATACGCCATGTCCCAACGTCGCGCAGATGACCCCAACCTACATCAACACATGTTAGTCCTTATAACAAATCCATATGCCTGGATTCGAAGCAACTTACCCAGTGTATCCAATGGTACCCGGGAAACCCACTACCAACGTATACGCCAAAACAACGAGCAGGATTCATACTAGCACCAGCATACCCCGGCTTCTCATACCCAGAGCTCCAACTCAACAACCCAAGCGTCAACCCAACAAGCCAGGGCGCTAATGCCGGCCCAAAGATTCTCTCCTGCCGCGGATTTAGTGCAACTCCAAATGAAATGAAAATCAAAGTAAGAGTGCACATAAACTCCAGCACAAAGGCCTGTCGGACTTTAACAAGATTCGTCTCAATGAGACAGCCACCAACCGCAAAGTCGGATGATCCGTAGACGTCTTTGAGCACTAGACCTGCGAGTGCAGCACCGGCCGTTTGCCCAATCAGATACAAGACCATACGCGGAAAGGAGATGAGGCGCGCAAAGAATGTTGCCAGTGTGATTGTTGGGTTGATGTGACCACCACTAATGGGTGCGAAGCAGTAAATGAACAGAGTGAGGAAAAGCCAGTTGGTGATCCCACCGACGAGAGGGCCTAAGAAGGTTGATGTTCCGAAGACGCCGGCTGAACTTGTGTCTGCTGGTGCCGAAGATGACGAGGTTGGTTTGGGGCCAATCCCAATCCAGCCAGTGATGAATATGAGTAAAAATGAGGCTATATCCAATCGAAAACCGAATTAACACAAATATGAAATTATGTATAGGGATTTCAAGACTACCCACCCACACCCTCTACAATAGCAAACTTCCAAAGATTCAAGTCAAGAAAACCGCGCAAATCCAAGGCTTCAGATATTCTCATGAACGGTGCCGCATCCGGCACTGTCTTGAGGTAATCCGAATTCTTGGGATCATTCCGGTCTAGCACCAGCGCTTGATTGCCACCGATACGACCAGCAAAGGGCTGCACGGCGGGTTGAACACCCGTTATAGGGCTCGAATACCTGGGTGGCAGGGCAATCTTGGTGTGGCCCATTTCATTGTCTGGTGGTGGACTGCGTGGTTCCATTTTTTGGTTATATGTTTCGCCAGCCAACGAGAGAAGGAAAAATCATGTAGTTGTTGGCGTATCAGGAAAAGAGAAGTTTGTCCATCAGTGACTGGAAGAATTGAGAAATCTGTCAATGCCAGTGCGAAGACCATTAATAAGACGTCTTACAAATGCACTCAAATCTGCTAGCATATATTGAAGAAAATTGAATTGACTTTTGGAGAGATCGAAATGGACAATGGTCAATTCTCAGACGCTAAGCAACATATGGGTTCTTTACTAAGCATGTAAGTGGGTGACTAATGCTTGGTGATCAACCGTAACGCTATTCTAACCCTACTTAAGACTACGCCCCATATTGTGACCGTTGATAAATATTAATGCAGAAGTCAAAAATCCCTTCAAGTTTCCTAAGCACAGAGATAGGGTCTCATGTCTGGGGAAATCCTCATATCGATATTTCAACTCCATTTAGCAAGTCGCAAATGTAATTCCAAAGTGTGCTCCCGCCCTCATGTCAAGTCGCGATAAGGCTACATCCAAAGTCACATTCGTGCAATGCTCTGTGTCAGAATATTTTCCAAATCTAGAGTTCATTCTCGCGCCGCCGGCATTGATTCTGTGCATTCTTCGCATCATGAAAATACAATGGCCAATACGCTCCTCCTGCGGAGCATACGACATCATATGGACCCTCTCACACAGTTCTTGCTCACTTGGAACCCATTCAGTTTTGTTTTCATCGGCAAAGAATGGCCATGGTCTTGGAAATCTCTCTGGTAGATGGAGCCAGTGCCGAAATTCATCTGCAGTTTCCTTGTCATAGCATCTTTTCGGTGTCCAGGTGTAGGATAGTATATCAAATTTGCAGCCCAAAGCTCTCGCTTCTTCAGTTGAGTTTCCGCAATGCAATGAATGATGAGTGACTTCAAGATCGCGAAAGAATAGTTGCGACAAAAGAATCGTGATAGCAATCAATAGAGCCACTGCTAGTAATGTTGTTGAGTGATAAATTAATGTGTTTTAGAGCATATACTTGAAGTATAGATAAATAAGGCACTGTACCAACAGCGCCAATAAGTGGATATTGCCAACAGATATACGATTAGGATACTTCCAGATTACGGTTTATCAATAATTGAAATAGGAAAGTGGTAACCTATCTCAGTAACCCCCCAAAGGTCACCGTCTGGTTCTGAGTGGTATGCTTTCAAGATTTCATCTATCCTCCTGTTGTATATAAAGCATATTGCTGGTCCATACAACTTCCCACTTATTTCAAATGTATAACTTCTCTACCAAGAACTTCATATATGGAAAAGCTATCTTTCATTCATATCGATCAATTCTATTCATCATGAAGGGCTTGAATCTTCTTCTGGTCTCAGTGGTTGTTGCCACCAACGCTTTTCCATCTGGTAATTCAAATTGATCTACACGGCTGATGTGCAATATATCAATATTGTTACAGGTCCATCCAAGAGAGCCGACTTTATTGACCTGAGGGATGAGGATGACACCTGGAGCAACAAGGCTGATGAGTAGACGGCCTATATCAATGTTGACGTTTGAGGACGGGGATGGCACCTGGTAACCCGGAGGAGCAGCCATTCGAAGTTTAGGTACTACTACGATGTCTTATCTATCTGCTTGACCTCGTACTAATGGCAGTAATGAAATTATGCTGGCTATTCTAGCCTACTTCACTAAATAGGCAGTATGAGGAATAATAACAATTAGAAGATATTGTAGCTTAGAGAGTGCAACCTTATCCGCTTGGATCGATTTCTGGATAAGAGCTAATATAGGTTACTTATAGCTACAAGATCTTATCTCATTGGTATAATCCCAAGAAGACTCAGGACAATACTTCCTCACGCCCCTCTACCCCTCAGTCGTTCTCGTAAAGCATCCCCAAATCTCATCAAAAGTGGGATCAAGCGAGATGGAAAGACTGGGGAGAGAACCGTCTCATGACCTGAGTCTAGAAAATATCGGAAATGCTTGATATGTACAGGTACTTACTGTCTACGTGCGAGTGTTGTACGTCGTGCAAATGACGTGGTTGTGTTCTTGTCATACGTATGGAGCATCAGAGCTTTTGAGGATCTTTTGACGAGACGGAGTGAATGACACATGATCATATACGCAGTCAAATTTGCTTCTGATTTGATATCTCTTTTTGAAAAGACTACTTCATTGATGATTCGTGGATCTTGGTTGGACATCCCTATGGACGGACGACTATTTACGGGAGCACGCTTGGAAAGGTCGGCCGATTATAATAATGTACCCGGAAGATATTCCCTGGCTCTGTTGGACTCGACTACTGAATATGGGCTTCAAGGGCCTAGGTTGGCCAGACTCCAAGTCTGCACAACCTATCCTACGCCTACGAGGTTATCCCGATAATTAGTATCAATGGGTGCCATGAGGCAACGGAGACTCCATCACAGCACCTACAAGATCCATCATGCCCTCACAGAACTATCTCATGTCATATACCCAAAAAACTTTTCATTCTATTCAGCACCACCTACTAAACACGCCCCTCTCTCTCAACCCTCCCCTTATCCAACACAACAAAATAATCCGCCTCACTAATCGCCTCCAACCGATGCGCAATCGTAATCACCGTACTCTCCTTCATCTCTTCACGAATTATCTTTTGTATTTCTAGGGAGGTCTCATGGTCAATCGACGCCGTCGCTTCATCCAAAATCACGATGGGGCTACGTCTCAGCGCCGCGCGGGTCAGACCGATGAGTTGTCGTTGTCCCTGACTTAGGTTTCGGCCGCCGGCTTCGATTTGAAATTCTAACGTCCAGCCATGACGCGCACAGATGCGTTGTAGGGCTTCGGCGCATTCATGATCAGAAAATTCATCGGTTGGGTCGAGATTTTTCCTGATACTGCCGGGAAATAAAATCGGGTCTTGCGCGACGAATGTGACGCGTGTGCGTAAAGCTTGTTTGTTGACTTTGCTAATGTCAATGTTGTCGATTAGGATTTGCCCCTTGTCTGGTTGCAGGACACCCAGCAAACTCAAAGCTAAGGTTGATTTTCCGCTGCCCGTGCGCCCGATTATGGCTGCCGTGGAACCGCCGGGGATGGTGGCTGAGATATCGTTCAGTGATGGCTCGAGATGCGATGCGTAGCGGATTGTGACGTTGTCGAAGATGATGTCGCTGCCGAACCGGGGCCAGTAGGCTGGTGGATCGATTTCACCTTCTGGCTCCGTCTCGACGTGGCGCAGTTCTTCGATACGTTCGACGGAGACAAAGTCCATTTGAAGTTGGCCGTATTGCCGGCATAGAGCGTGGGTCGCGCTGACGAAGTTGTTGGCTGTTACAAGCAAAAAGGCAACCATGCCGGCTGATACGTTCGTGTACAGTGCCAAAGCAGTCAGGACAAAAGTGGAGATACTTGACAGTGCTTCGAAGCGGTACGACAACCAGCTTTGAAGGGACCAGTAGAAATGATCCATGCCTTGGAATTTGTCGACAACCTGGATAACGCGGTCTTGGAAACGTACTTCGGCGTGGAAGGCGCGCACGGTGGTCAGACCATGCAGTAACTCGCCAAAGTTAGAGAGCAGTGGACTCAATGACACCATTTCCAGTCTGCGCAGACTCTGTGAAAGAGGCAAAAACCATAGGAATATGACGACAAAACAGACTGTCAAAACCATGGCAAAGACAAGGAAAACCGGAGTAACAGAAGCAATCACGATAATCGAAGAGACCCAAATGATTATCTGAAATGCAATTCCTGTAAATTGAAGGCTGATGTTGCGGTCGACCGTACCAATATCAGATGTCAGACGATTCATCAAGCGGCCAACTGGGGTCACGTCGAAGAATCGAAAAGTGGCGCGGCTGACGCGTTGCATGACTTCTTTGAACATGGTTCTTCCAGCACAGTAAACAATGGCTAGCATGAGTAGCCGCGCTATGAGCATGATCACAGCTCGAACAACGGCAAACCCAAGATATAGAGCCAACCAAGGACGAACGTCGTCGGCTGGAGACGGGATGTGGTCACGGTCGAGCGGCCAACTGCGTGTACTGACATTGTCATGACTGGCAATAGTTGGGACACCTCCCATTATTGCCCATTGATCACTCATTTTTGCTCTCAAGTCGGTATAACTGGGTACAACCATGAATTGACTATACGCTTCACCCCATTCCTTGAGAAACCAAGATTGTAGAATAGCTACACCGCGGTGAAGTGCAATGGTTATGACAAGAAGTGTCCACCATCTGAGGTCTCCGGCTTTGATATAAGCCCAGTACACGCGAGTCTGCACACCCCAGTCGGCTCGATGTTCTTCTTCGATGAATTTATCTGCAACGACGGCTGAGACTTCGTCTTCGGTCTGCTCACTGTCGGCATGTTGGGTATCATCCTCGTAGGCATCACGGACGGCGGAGATATCCTGCTTTCCAACGCTTCGAACCTTGCCTCCGGCGACTTCCACGATTTGATCGGCATGGGATTGGACCAGAGACACACGATGTGTAACGAGTACGATCGTGCGATCTTGCATCAACGGTCCCAGCAGACATTTTCGCACGATGGATTCGGCTGTATTATGATCGAGCGCAGACAGTGGATCGTCAAGAAGTAGAACCCTAGCTGTACTATAAACTGCTCTTGCGAGAGCCACTCGTGCTTTTTGTCCGCCTGACAATCCGATTCCATTCTCGCCTATAAATGACAAGTCGCCATGCGCAAAGTTGGCTAGATCGGGGACCAAGGCGCAGGCTTCCAGGACACGCTTGTATCGTTGCTCGCTGTATGGGGATGAGAACAGGATATTGTCGCGGATGCTCATACTCTGCAGCCATGGCGTTTGGGCACAGTATCCTACCATTTCATTCGGTAGATGAGAAACGCCTTTCAGTTCATCGAGTTCGCCGAGTAGGGCTTGTAATAGTGCAGACTTCCCAGCACCCACCACGCCACAGACGACCGTCAAACCTTGTGGGATAGTCAGACTGACATCTGACAAGACTGGGGTATGCTTTCCAGGCCAAGAAAATGAACAATCTTCCAGCATGATTGGTGAAGATTCCGACACCGTCTCCCCAGCCTTGGTCTCCTTATTCGGCTCTTCCATAAAGTCCTCGATTCTGCCCATTGCAATAGAAGCATTGATAAACATGGTGATCAATTGTGGAATCTCCTGCAACCGCTCTTCCAACATGGTGAAAAGCTGAAGGGCTGGAAAGATGACATCAATACTCAATGGGCGACCTGCTAGTATCGTGTAACCGTACAAAGCCGCCACGGGAAATACTCCACTACTAAAAACCTCAATAAACGAGATGGCAATCTGCAATAAACTCGTAATAATCTGTATTCTCAACTCCTTGTCACGAGCTTCCATAACCTGTCGTAGCCAATGGTTCTGCCATCCGTACCAGCGAAGATGGCGAAGGGCTTCCACGAACTGCGACGAGATTTGTAATCGAGCATCAGTCACGGCTCGGCGGATTTTACCCCACCGCAGAAGGTAGCGAGTGATGAAGGCGTTGATGACTTGAGAAAAGACGACGGTGAGTACGCCCAGGAAACATGAAGGTCCGAACAGGTCCCAGACAAGTACGACGGCAATCACGAGACCGATGGGCTTGTCGATGAGTTCACTGATTTCCCAAAATCGCTGTGCTACTTCGTACACGTCGCCTCGAAGGAGGTTGAAGATTTTGCCCATGGATGCGGTTTCTTTCTCGACTTCTTTGCTCTTATCTTTGCTCTTCCATGGAATCAGGCCGCATAATTTTCTGTTCTTTTTGCTTGGTTCACTCTCGCCGTTACCATTTGCGTGACCATTTTCTGCGGTGCTATTTTCGGGTTCTTCCTTGGTCGGCACCTTCTGGCCGAATGTATTCTTCCGTGATAACGCTTTCTCATAGACCATCATAACCATTTCTCCTCTGCTTCGCTCATAACATCTCCGACCATACCAGAGGTTTAGCACTTGGATTTGCGCAGAGAGCAGCCGTATGAGGAGCATGACAGCTGCATAGATCATGGCTACCCTCTTGTCACTGATTTCATCCGACAGGACTTTCAAGAGTTGTTGCAGGAGAAGCGGCGAAGAAAAGTCTGTAGTACATTAGCATTCGCTCCTCTATCGTTGTGTAAGTATACGCACTGGCAGCCATTTGTATAAGGGAAATAGTGCTAAGAATGAATAAATCGACTCCATTGGCTCGCAGTAAGCGTCTCAAAACAGACCCCCGAAGCTGTCGAAATTTTTCGTGAAGCCTTCTATGCTGAAACTCGAACCCCAGAAGCCAAACGTCGTCTTCATTTATCCTCCGTTTGCGACCAACCGAAATGAGAGGCGACATCCATGAGACGGTGAGAAATTGCCATAGATTCAAATCATCCTCTGGACTGCGAAGGTTGTCAGATGATGTTTCGCCAACTCTACCAATGCCTTCTTTTGGTAGAGAAGGATCGCGGGTTGGCATTGACAGGATGATGATGATTGATACTACCGCAGCTCCGATGACGGATTCAAGCGCTAAATTCCCCAGCAAGTCACCGGTGTAGCCTGCATTAAAGACGGGATATTGTACTAGAAATATTGAAGCATAGAATGTGATTAGTGATGTCGGGGCGGTTCGTGGTCTTTTGATAGCTAGTACAATAGAGACGAGAGCCTAGTAGCGCGTCAGTATCGTAGAAGGCCTATGATAGATTCTCAAAGAGAATTAAAACCCACCCATGCCAGTGTAAGCATAATATTTCCAAAGAAAGGGGTCTTCACAAGCCGCACAATCTCAGCGCCGAGACCGATGACGGCAAGTACAAAAAGAGCCCAGGTCTTGAGTGAAGGCTGTCGGCGGATCACCGGGAGCTCATCAGTAGTAATTTCTTCTTCTAGAACAAACGGACGGGTCCATTTTGGCCGCCATCTGTATAGATATTGACTAGCGAGCAGGTACTTGATCCCGATGAGCACGATTACAAGCGCCGGGCTAGATGCAATGTACGGCAGAGCACATGGCGAGAAGGATGCATCAGCGGAGTTCTATCAAAACAGTAAGTACTTGGGTTATTTTGATAGTCTAGAATCTAATGACTCACCCATAAGGGATAGCAACTCAATTGTTGATCATCTCGCATGATGAATTCGAGAAGCTCTTGTTGATGGCGATCGAGCGACACTACAACAAAGCAGACAATGGAAATTCTCTCGAGCTAATAACCCGGAGATCTGACATACACCTGAAGAAACTTAGGAAGACATGTATGTATTCAGATGATGAAAGATAAGACCGACAACGATGGACGTTGAGGAATATTTAAAGAGTCAAGACAGACCGACAATAAACGCCAAGCCGCACGACTGGAGCCTCGTTGCTTGATTGTCTCCACCGACTATCCCAATCCGGCAGTGTAAAAAGATAGTGTGTCGCGCTAATTTTTAGAACTGGAGAAGTGGGGCTATCATTCCTTTGTAGCTTACAAATGTAACCTACCTGGATAGGTAAGTTACTAGGTACATCTCAACTTCTCGGACATCTTCTGACACTCTTGATGATATGATCGTATTGTCGACAATATAGCACTGATTCCTGCTGGTTGGCATATCTTCGGCATCGCTAGAATAACGATCTGCGTGGCATAGACCTCTGTTCCACAGCTAAGATTAACAGGACACCTGCCCCTCCTGTTCCCCCGCTTTATTTATTCCATACATCTACTGCATCGTTTCATCCATCTTCGCGACATTCTAGACCTTTTCTTCCTTGACTTTCGCCTTTTGGAACAAGATCATACAATCAAAATGGCAGCCAACGCTGATGCCAGCATCTCCGAAATAACCGGGGGCTGTCTATGTGGAAGCATCCAGTACACAATCCACTTCAACGACGACCATCCTTGGCCACCAAAGGTACTTCCTACTCCTTCTGCAATCGCATGCTGGCTAACAATCAAACAGTCAGCATCCTGTCAATGTACCATGTGCCGAAAATGGACTTCAAGTCTATTCCCTCAATTCCTAACTCTATCAGCAAAGCAAATCACCCCAGATCTATCGACGTACTCAACATACAAAGAGTATCGTTCCTCAGAAACCTGTCTACGCGGTTTCTGCGCTCAATGCGGAAGTTCGCTGTTATGGAGGGCGGAGGAAGATCCGGACGAGATTGACGTGTTTCTCGGCACGGTTGATGAGAAATGGCTTGTTGAGCAGAAGGCTGACGTAGCTACCGCTACTGCGCAGGTGGATAACGAGTCTATCGGAAAGACATTGGGCACACCTATGCATGCACAGTATTACTATGAGAATGTCATCAAAGGTGTGACGGATTTCGTGCAGGGTGGGAAACGATATCTTACACATCCGTCGAAATGTGAGGGTTTCTAATATCAAGGTGCGTACTACTTTTGAGTACGTCACAAGTGGGTTTGTGTTACCTATGTACAAGGACTAATCTATTTACCAGGACTTCCAAACACACAAACGAAGTTATGCGCCGTCACATCCGTCAACGCGTTCTTGACCATATTCCACACATTCAAATCATACCCCTCGCCAATATGTCCGACGGGATCTAGCGGACAATAATCCTGCACATACTCATTCCTCACACCAGCCTCATCAACAACCGCAGTCGAAGTCGGTGTCACAAGCTCATCGTCCCGGGAAATTATAACCGTCACATCATTACCCGGCTGCACAATGGGGCTACCATCATTCAACTGCGCAACCGCCGCACCGCCATCAACCAAGTCATTGCACGCATCGCATCCAAACGTATCAAGCACTTCTTGCACAAGCCCATCGATCCCCAAATCCTGGGCCAGAGTAATCAAATCCGCAAAACTCGTACCGTGCGTCGGCGGCGCAATAGCCACAATCCTCTGCACAAGCCCCGAAATCCCAGCCTCGAATTTGGGGACATACAATGACTGAAAGGCACCCTCCGAATGCCCCACGAGATCTATTTTGGGACTGCCTGTACCCGCGACCACATCCTTTATAAAGTCCGCAATTTCGACAGCGCTCTCGTTGATAGCCAAAAACCCTCCGACGAGCGGAAAATCGGGGTATGCGCCGTACGTGGCGCGGTAAACGCAGAAGCCCTGTGTCTTGAGCCAGTCGCCGAGATAGTTGATGTCTTCGTAGTAGGTTGCGCCGAGGCCGTGAAGGGTTATGACGGGGTTGTGGGCGGAGGTGCAGGTGTAGTCGTTGCCGGGGTCGGGGGTGAGGGTTGCTGAGACGAGCGTCGCTGCGAGGAATGGTAGAATGGAAAGAGAGCGCATTGTGGCGTTCATGTATTATGTTGTTTGTGTGTGTATATATACAGAGAACAAGGAAATTGTTGTGAAGGTGGTATTAGATATTAGGTAGGTAGGTATTTCCAAGAATGAATGAATGAATCTAGGGATGAGAACAATGAGCGAGCGACGACTCGATGGGTATATAAAGAGCGACAAGAATCGAACACCTCCAAATCAAGAAAAGAGAAAATAAATCATAAAAGGAGGAAAGAATAGGATACACAACTCCATCTGGTCAAGCATAGCAAACAAAGGCTGGCTGCTAACAAGCTACGAGGTAAAAAACCGAAAAACAAAATAAGATCCATCACATCTCCGTCCGCCAAGCTACCAACAGGACCAAACATTACGGGCTTTGCTTTGTGGAAGGATTTAGAGCGCGATTAGTTAGCTCTAATCCAATCTAGCAGCTCTTAGCTCCCCAATAGTTCGCCCCGGGGGATTCGGATCGTCGCTCTGTTGACCATTGACAACGCAGAGAATCTCTCATGCGGAAAGTCAGTTAAGCCACCGGATGGAGAAGATCGATTGAGTCAATGAACGGAGGTCTGAGCCTGGCACATTGGATCAATAATTGAATAGATTCATGAGATTTGCGGTTTGAATTTGAATTTGGATTTGTAAATTGTGTGATGGGACGATATTAGGGATGGGATCAAAGATTCCGCTGTCATCTGGTCTCGACTACAGGTTTTTTTCGCAGGGACGAAGTAGATTGGCTTTGGTCCACCTGTCATGGAACCGTCTCTGGAGTCTGGAGTGGAGTCTGCGAACTCAAATAGATTCAACTATCTACGTAAATGAATGAGGATTTCTTCTCGATCGGCCTCCCTCCGAGCCGAGGTCTTTACGGCCTTGTTTCACTTGACGAATTGCCTTGTACAACCCCTTCAATGTCCATTGGGTGTCACAATCACAATCGCAATCACAAATCTTTAGTTAGTATAGAATCTGATTCGATGTACTGTACCAGATTCTATGAGCCAGTCATATGGCTGAAATTTCTTGGATGAGGACGAACGTTTGGGGTATCATGATCTCTTCCACCTAAGTTATGGCTTTGCTGATGACGTTCTTAGGGTCATACTCTGGGAGTGATCAGGCAGTAAAGTTTGCAGAATCAGTTCTAACTATGTAAGAGATTGTAGCCCTCTTTCATTGGATATGATAGTGAACATTACCCTACATGCATGAACGCTCATTGCTCATCGCTCATTCAAATCTCAAGTCATCGTGCTGTACATACAACGTCCACCTTCAAAATTCTTTTCGAGCCAGAGCCCATCATTAATGATTAAGTATATCGTTGACATAGTCATCATCATCATCATCCTTCTCATCCATATCCTCATCAAGTCATCCGTAAATGCATAGACCAAATCACTGAGGCGACCCAGCCCCCGTACTCAACTCCGGCATAAAACTTCCCCATAGCCTCAACGAATGCCTCTTCTCAACAAGATTAAACACCTGACCCATAAACTCACGCTCCGGACCACCAGGCGGAAACGCCTCCCATGCAACTCTCGTCGCGAACGCGAGTCGATTAATCATGTTTCCCGGCGCACGACAGAGGTAGTCCTCCAGACTGCGTGCGATTCCACATGCAAAGTGGTATTTCTCTGGCATGCTGACAGAGCCTTCTGCTCTGTCGTCAATGGTGGATAATATCAGTCTGGTTGCGTAATAGAAAGTCATTGTCTGTAGTAGTCTCAAATCTGGGTAGACGAGTGGTGGTGGTTCGATGATCTGCATCGTTCGTAGGTCTCGACACCGGAATACGGGGAATGGGTCGGTAGGTGATTTTGGTATATTCATCTCCTTCGCTGGACCTCCAGGATACTTGTCAATGTATTTTCTCTTCCATTGCACGAATCGATCCGTCAAATCGCTCACTGCGTTCCACAGCCGCGCCTGTTTTGCGCGATATTCGCCTTTTCCTAGTATTTGCGACTCTCGAGCTGCGACGAGATCGTCATGTTCTCCGAGTAATGCAGGGATTTCAACGACAAGATCCACCAGGTAGTGTAGCAAATCCTTCGTTGTTGTGCCCATAGACCATGGAATATTCTTCCAAGCATCGCTGTCCATGAAACTCGGTTTTCGATCGACGAGTGAGACTCCAACCTAGCAACTATAAGCGGTGATTTCATCTAGCATGAGGATATGAACCAACCCAGTAAGGCCGTAGCTCTGTAAACAAGAGATGCTCAACACCTTGAACATGGTTTTCAGGTCCTCGGTGCTGTATCAGTTGTGCAGCTCCTCGTACGTGTGCTACTACACCCGCATCTGATGTTCTTTCAATACTTTCGAAAGCCAATAGAAGCGTCACAGTAACCAGTGTTGCTTCCGAGCGACTCCGCTCTGGATCCAGTAGTGCCTCCTGTAACGACCGCAAGACCTTAGGATAAAGTTTTATACCAGCCGCTTCGATTCGAGGATCTTTGACACTACGACCAAAGAATGTCAACGACACAGCATCATAAGCACTTGATATCAACGGAGAAAACATTCGAATCTCAGCACCAGCTCTCAAGGCTCCGGCGTGTCCGGAGCTGGCATCTACTTCGGGGCTAAAGGCGTCAACGAATCGTTGTATAAACAGATCCAGCATCGGTTTCTGCGGCGTAAATCGGGATAACGGACCACCCCAGTCTTCATCAACAGTGATGCTCTCGGTACTGCTGCTGCCGCTGCTACTACTGTGTGTGTCGCTGAACCGTGAATTTGGCTGCATCGAGCGAACGAGGTGCCATCCTTCCAGGGTTTCGTCTTCGTCGTCTTTGTCGTCAAAGCTAGAAGGAGTAAGCATTCGCAGAGGTAGGTTTTCTAATAGATATTATCAGCAAGTCATTTTCGACGACATAATCAGGTCTCACACCTCTTTTGACAATGGCTTTCGAGCGGCGATCCTGTCGGTTGGCTCGAATGCTGCCAACTAGATCATCAACCACGTCGATTGGTTCTGAGCGAATTGCTCGGAAGAGTCTTTCCAGTTCCGCTAGTTTGCGAGTACGCGCTTCTTGTCCGCCTATTCAATCATCAGTAAGTATTCGCTAAATCCTGCTCAGAGTAGAAATTTACCCTGCTGATTAACTCTGGCTTTTAATTCCTTGATCTCGTTTCGCAGATTTTGAATCTCCTCTGCCTGAGCAATTGGCTGTGTCTCATCATCATCCGGCCCGATATCGTAGACACATTTTGATGGATGGCCATGGGCACAGCAAGCATGGCATGGTTTGACTCGATCACACTATACACGAAAGTTGAGTGAGCTTCATGTATCCATAATAACCGTACCTCACGGATCACAAGCCGGATATTGCTTTTCCCGTTGACAAAGACGTCCATCATTTTCATACAAGATGATTGATTTTGCAGTAATAGAAAAATAGATAAAAAGAGAATACTAACCTTGACTTTCCGCAAACGACACACCCGACAAGACCGCGACTGGCGGATCGCAGTCTTCTTGCCCTTGGATTTCTGTCCCTCTCCACGGCCTAGGTCCGCCATTGCGGCCAGTAGCGACCGGGGAGGGTTACCGTCACTGCGGCGCTGGGGTGCCCTGAGTTCCCCTGGAGATCGGTCGATCTACGCCTAAACGCGACTTGTAAGCCCTATAACCCCAGGAAGCGGCAGAAATTAGGACATTGTTTGCTGGGCAGTCCACGAACAGGAGCGTGGGAATGAACAGTCTGAGATTGTTAGATCTCGGAGGTGCTCGCTCGGTGGGAACGGTGGCCAGGAAGCGATCTTGTTTTCTTATTTAGCTTGCAGGCTAGAACACAGCACCTATCTATTGGCACCAGGCATACAGCGGACTGTGGTATGGGCCGCCGGTTATCACCAATAATCTGATAATGAATGGCAGCCGGGAACACGGGGGCCTGGTTCAGCTAGCCTCGTTATGGTCGATCACTTGAAAGCCCCACTGAGGAGATGTCAAAGAGCGCTTCATTGGCATGTTAAGTGGCCAGTGAACTAGCATAGAAATGCCATCGTCGATTCGTTGCACATGTATCACATCGGTCTTGAGATATAAAACACGGTCTATCAATATTTGATGATTCTCTCAGGGAAAGTTGGCCGTGAGTTGCCCAGGTGGATGGCCGTCAACTGGTCAGACCAGGATTTTGTCCGTCACACTTTACTTTGCGGGATTGACTCCAGGCGATGGGGCTGTCTCCGTTTTTGCCTGTGCTTGCGAGCGCTATCGTGCATTAGCCCAACGGCTCAACGGCTTGTGGATTTGATTGGCCTGATACGGAATAACTCCTTGCATTGGCGTCGAGAACGGAGATGCTATCTGGGTTTTGAAAATTCTGCGCAAGCGAGCCATTCAGGTTAAAGAAGGATGATACTGAGATGACAAGCTACTGCACACCGTATCGTCTCGATATCCGATGGCTCTAGTTTCGGGATGATGCCTGGAAATATTGAAATCCAGGAGCGAATGAGTTAAGAATCCGCGCACACATGGAATCAGGAATAGAGAGGACGCGATTGTGCGAAGAAAGTGATCCGCTGATAGATACGAGAACTAGAAACTACTCGTACGTAGTTAGATTGTAGCGACCTGTCCGATTCATCACCGAAGAATAGCCGCAATTTAAAGCCCCGCAGGAATAGATTGCAGTGTCGATGCACGATCGAGATCGAGAGACGATGAGCAATCGCTGGGCAATCTGACGAATGAAGCGTGGTGTGTATGACTTGTTATCATGAGAGAAAGTAAAAGTTGCGAGGTGGATGTCGTGACTCGTGAGTGGCTCCTGCCTTTTTTAGACGTCGGTGCTTGCTGCCTGAGGCTTCCACCACGACTGCTCTTTCCTCCTCATGCTCGAAATTCCTTACTCAACCTCAAAGATACTACGAGAGATATTACTGCAAATTGTCTACGGCGAGAACTGGTTGCGACTGGATTAAATCGATCATTCATTCATTCATTCATCATCAATGAACATACACAACGAGCTGTATCAGACCTCACTTCTAGCGAGTTAACTATATACACACAGGCAACACACTAAAGAACATAACGGAATCCCTTCTGCAGCCGGCGAGCCGCCGCAATGTCAATTCCTTCAACCTCGGCAGTCTTCTGCAATCGTCGCATGTCTCGCTCGGTCAAGATACCGTCTTCATTCTCCAAACGCTCCAGTCGCTTGTTCTCAGCCCTGAGATCAAAGTACAAGATCAGACCGGCGATAAAGGCTATTCCCAGCATGGCAATACAAATACCGAGAGCAGGGCGGTAGTGAGGTGAATCCTGGTCACGGTAGGTGTATGGAGTCCAGATACTGGCTGAATTAGCAATGGAGTTGATAAACGCATATGCGGCAGCACGCTTTGCCTTGGGACGAGCAATGGTAGAACCGATCCATCCGAACAAAGTACCGATCATGCAGAATGAAAAGTTCATCAAGAACAGCGACAAATAACGAGGGCCGAAGCTAGATGTTGTCATGAAGATGACGAATCCGACGATGGAGATTGGAACGGGAATGATAAACGCGATGAATCGCATCTGGTACTTGTCCGACAGATGGTTGTGAAGGATGGAATAGCCAACCATGAATACGTATGGAGGTGCAACAAGCAACAGAGAGATGATATTGCTGTAGCCGAGAGTCTTGGTGAGGGTTGGGAAAAAATATTGGAAACCAGTGGCAGCAGCGATGCACATGTATGCGATGGCGAACAAGTAGGTACGTTTATCGGTGAATGCGAGCTTTGCACCGCGCCATTGGCTCATGCCACCGGCTTCATCGGCGTCAGCTTCCGAGGCGTCGATGGCAAGACGTTTCATAGCGACAGCCTTCATCTCGGGGCTGAGGAGTTTCCAGGTCTCGGGGAAGTCTGGAAGGAACAGCATGATGAAGATACCGATGAATACGGTGATTGTACCTTCAATGATGTACAACCATTGCCAGGCTGCCATTCCACGGGCGCCTGCGAGGCCGGAAAGGATACCAGCTGCGATAAGATTTCCAAAGGCGCCACTGAGGAGGGAACCAGAATAGAAAATACTCATTCGAAGAGCGAGTTCCTTCTTGGTATACCAACTGGAAAGGTAGAACAAGATACCAGCGAAGAAAGGGGCCTCGACTACACCGAGGATAAAACGACATGCGACGATCGCGCCGTAGCTCTTGACCTGGCTGGTCAGAGCGGAAACCAAACCCCAAACAACGACGAAGAAACCGATATATAGAGAGGGCCGTCCGGCATAGTTGAGGGCCAAGTTGGAGGGGACTTGCATCAAGATGTAGCCGACGAAGAGAATGGAGAGACCGGTCTGGTATTGATTGGCGTCCATGTGCAACGAGGTCATGAGACCTTGCAATTTGGCAGAAGCATAATTGTTTCTATCAAGTCAGTTTCGAACATTATCAAGATCTGTTGCATTGGCTTACCGATCGATATAATTCATGAGATATACAGTAATGACAAAAGGCAGGATGATGGAATCGATCAGGCGTCGCAGCTTTTTCTCGGTGATTTTCTCTTCCGGAGTCAGCTCGGTGAGGTGGACGATTTCCTGGTGCGACAATTCCATTTTCTCCCCCATCGCATCATGGTCGTGAATGATGCCTTCTTCAGGAGCCATATTGACGACAACTCAATAACTCTCAGAGCACTGTATAAGGATGAAAAGAAGAAGAAAAAAAGTGAGCACAGCTCTGGAAAAAGATATATCAACCGACAAGCCGACCGCCATGTGGTTTATATACTTGCATTTCAACAACTAGCGTGGGGGAGATCACATGGATTACACAATTGCCTTCCATGAATTACCTGATAATTTTTTCCGATATAGAGCGCAAGGACCAGGGTAGCTGGGGATGTACCAAGTTCATTGTTCAGGCCCCAGATTCGACAATTAAGCTTAGACCCTGCTACCCCATACAAAGTGGACAGAAAGGTCAAAACGCGGGGTATGATAGGACAAACAGGATTTGCTACTGGTTAAATTCTTGAAGAAGGGCCACATTGCGTGGGGGATTTGCTGTGTGGACTTTCCTCATCTGAGCGTGCCAGCCTTGCCTACCTGGCTGACCTTTACATGGCCGGCTTGGCTGACTGAGCTTGTCTGAGCTTACCTTCTGAAAGGGTCTTAGCTTTGGGGGTTCTTCGGGATTTGATTCAGTGGCGGTATGCTTTGTTTGGTTGGATCAGAAATCGGATTATGGATGAAACATCCATCTCGATTCGCGATTCATGGATCATGAGATGAATAGTACTACGTAGTACACCCAGAGTATCTTCAAAGAGCGCACATGGGACTCCATCTCATGAAGAAGTCTTCTCTGCTCATTTACTCCGTAAAAGCGCTACAATATCATATGACCCAAAGTATCGTCCGGTCAAGCTAGCAAATCTGGGGGAGGGTCCCCGGTCAACTACTTCGTATGCGGGGAAGCAGTCCCCATATAGGAAAATCCTCCGCCCAACTTCCACACTAAGAAAGACCATACATAGTAGATCCCGGTAACCCCGTCCAATCACATCCTCCATATTCCACTGAAATACGTGCAAGTGTCCAATGATATCCTCCGAAATGGCGAATTTAGCCGATTTGAGGCTTTTAAGCTGATAAGGATGAAATTCCCGTGGGGTTCACGGTCAAGGGATACTCGATTCGGCATCCCGGTCCTTCATTTGGCTTCCGGATATGCCTATATGGCGTAGAGAATCTGACAGGTAAGCAGGATTAAGTTAGAGTTGTGAGTCTGACATAGTAAACGCCTGTGTTGCATGTCATTCGAGGAGGAGGGAGTGGAAAGCTTATATACTGATCCGTCATTCGGAAAAGCAGTAGGCACTCGGAAAAGCGCACTCTTTCGGGGCGCAAACGTGGGAATTGTTCAAAAATGAACAAAGAAAGTAAATAATATTCCGTATCTTCATTAATCCATAGAACATATTCCATCAAACTCAGATATCAACGTATCATACAGCTGGCCGTCAAATCATGACTTGTCAACCGGAAGTGCCTCCTCATTACCATTCTTACCCAACGAATCATTAAAATCCCCCTTCCCATTCTTCTCATTCATATCAACATCGTTATTTCCGACACGCTTATCTAGCCCGGAAAATTCACCCCCCTCCACAGCCCGAGCAACAACCTCCCTCCCCTGATCAACCCTCCCCACCAAACAACCCCCCTTCCAAATCCCATTCTCAAGCACCATGCCCTCAAAATCAGTCTTGTAGATAATACAATCACTCACAACACAATTCTTAATCGTGGATCTCTCCAGTAGCGCAACTCGTCGCAGCGAACTGTTTTGTGTGGATGCTTTCTTGATTCTAATCACGTCCGCGATTGCGGAGTTGATGATTGTCGCGCGGCGGATATCTACAACGTTTGAGATTGTTGCCGAGTCTATACTGGCGCGTTTGAGGGTTAATATGTTCGTGAGCACAGAGTCGGTAATGTGACTCCATTTCACACTTGGCAACGTCGAGAGCGTACTATTCGTGACGCTGCTGCGCTTCAGATGCGCGTCTGTTATAGAGCTAAGAGCGATTTTGCATCTGCGTATGCGTGTCTTCTCGTCCGGGGACTCGGTGTCGGCGCTGCTGATGCTGCTGAGACTGGGGGCGCGTTTGAGGTTCTTGCAGGTTTTGGTTTTGGGATTTGTTTGGGGAGAGTCGTTGTTGATGGAGGTGAGTATTGATCCTGAGTGGGAGTGTGGGTGTGGGTGTGAGAGGTGCATTGTAGGGAGTAGCTGAGGAGTTTTGTTTCAAGTATGGACATTGGATCTCGCTGGCTATGAAGTATGAGGAATCTGGTAGATGATAGATACTTTGCAAGTGGGATGTCTTGTATCACCTTTTTTCCCCATTTCATCGAGTCTCTATTGAGGTTTATATATCCATTTCCATAGTCTATAACATCCCCTCGACACCTAGGTATTCCTGATTCTGGATATCAAACCCGACAGTATCAGACTACTCGGACAGAAATGCGGGTGCCTACCAACAACACCAGACAATACAACCAATAATGCACCTCAAAATAATTGTTCTACCTAACCTTCATAAACTACCTTGTTGATTCTGTTTGATTAGATTGAATGAAGTACATGAAATATCTGGCAGCCTAAAGTCCGAACAACTTCAACCAATCTCGGAGATTGAGGTAGATGCTCGGATTAGGCTTCATAACCCTAAACGGTAAGTTAGGCCGTGAGATCAAGCATTCCAAGCATTGGAATGGCATCATTGCGCATTACTCCATAAGCTAAAATGCAATAAGCTCGTTGATTTGCTTAAAAATTATGATGCCTAGTGTTGGTGTCACTGTTGCTTCTTTCAACTACGCATTACTGCTAGGGTTTGGTTTCCGATATGTTCGACGTCGGATGTGCATCGATGCATGAAATGATATGATATTATTGCCTGATTGTGCGATTAGGCTTCCTTTTCTTCAATGTTATCTTTTCCACCACTCTGCTCCCAAATCCTTATCTATCAAGAAATCTTCTCGGTATCCGTCTAGGCCTCCTCCCTTCCGTCTCCAATATCCTCCTCCACTCTCTCTTCAACTCCAAATCCTCCTTCCACTTCTCCCTACTAAAAGCAGGTGGATTATACTCGAGTTTCAACAACCCATCAGACTGCTGCGCAATGTCTTCGCAAACTCTATCCATCCTATCCCACGGATACACCTCCTCCTTCTCCTCAACCTCCGGCTCCGGCTCCCCGCCTATACCCGTACCGACTTCTTCGGGCGTGAACTGAATCCAAATTTCTTCCAAAACGCATTTCCACCGTTGTCGTCGGTGGTCAAGCGCAGCCCGCGCAAAACATCTCAACCACTCCTCCTCTCTTACATTAAATTCCGTCCAATGTTCTCTATATGTATCATAATACGTAGTAAAATCCCATACAAACCTACGCAATCTGGGAGCACCTAATATTAATAACGCATCCCGTTCTTTGGCCGCCAAGTCGTCATTCAGATCGAAGGGCGAGTTCCACAGCCAGCGAGACAAATGAAGATTTTCTAGATTCGGGAACTTGGCTGCATCGAACCAAAACCGGTAGCCGGCCGGCTTCGTTCTCTGAGACGATAATTCATCAATCTTGATGGATTTGAGTGTCGTGTTGTGGATTTGTAGCCATGATTGGATCATGGGCAGATCGATATGGTAGATCTCGTCGTTCCAAGGTTTATCAAAGCGGAATTCGGTAAGTGTTTTAGGCCACGAGATCAATTGGATTATCATTTCTGGTGTCTCGTTGAATAAGCCGAGCCTAAGGCTTGTAAATGAAGCCGTCCGTTGCTGGATAGTATCGACATCGAGTCAGCACCCCTTGAAAAAAAGGCATTGGAGAATTGAATGACCTTCTCTGTTATGGGGGCGCTGGCACTTTTAGCAAGCCCCTCAATTTCCAATCTCTTTAATGAGTGAATATCAAGATTCTGAATGAAATCGCTTGTTTTACACCCATGACCCTCTGAGGCGTAGTAATCCGTACAACAAAGGAACTCAAGCCGCCTCATATGCCTCGTCGCTAACCCAATCAATGCCCACGTCTCATAGAAGTATGCCGGATCATCATCACCTCGATCCCCCTGATCCGTACTGCGTATCGGCTGTGATCCACTAAAGTAGCCCGTAATAGAAAGATATCGAACATTACCCAACCACCTCAACAAATCCTCAACAAGCGCAAGATCATTCCTCGACATGCACCTAATACTAATTTGAAGTTTCCGGCAATGTCTTCGAAGGGAAACATCGTCTCGAAACTGTGCATGAAAGAACTTGGCAGATGGGGAAAACCCTGAAATCTTGCTTTGAAGAGTACGTATGCGAGCTTCTCGAATGTAAACCGACTCGAAAGGAAAATTGCGCACAATGCGCCAGAAGTGAGAACAGGTTAGAGAGATGTTGAGGACTGCGTTGCGAGGTTTGTAGGCCCATAATCTGGCGCTGTGGGGAGGGTGAGGGGTTTCCTGGAGACAGGCGGATGAGAGGATGCGATGAAGGAGTTCGTCTGGGAGGCGGAGGATTATTGGGACAGATTCCATTTTCGTATTGGATTTAATTCCCTGCTTCAATTTATCCTTTACGAGAATAAAGGGCGTGTATCATATAGCTGTGAGATGAGACGGGCCAGTCATTCAATTGTTAGTGTATAGACTCTATCGAATCGGTTGGAACGAGACCTGAATCTCTGGGCCATTGATACTGAGCGGTTTAGCGCCGCTAGAACGATTAACAATGTAGACCCAGAAACATGTGACACATACTAGATGGCATGGCTTGTATGTTGGCACCTAGCGATGTACAGGGGCAGTATTACCAGGCAGACCGACATCTAGAGGCGATATGGTTCGAATTAGGTACCTCTATTAGGTATCAACCTCTCTCACAGATATCATTCCGAGTCATTCGACTTGATCCGATATACGCAAGGACTGCCAAGTGTCGTACCCGCCTTTGAACTTCGTCTAAACAACCTCTTAGTCTCGCTAGATAGCAATAGTGAGAAACTTCAAGATATTTGAAAAATCGTGGAAAATCAGGAGATGGAACTCCCACCAATCCTCCGCCTCCCGAACGAAATCCTCAGTCAAATCCTCTCCTCCTCCAGCCAAACCTCTCCTCACCATCGCAGCAGCAGACTATGGGACTACAAACACCCCTCCACAGTCTTAAATCTCTCCCTAACCTGTTCCCATTTTCGACGCATTTCGCGCTCTTTTATCTTTGAGTCTATCCACATCGAGCAAGGTCTTCCGCGGACCAGACCCCCTAGAAGGTCAGCAATCCCGGCTGTGCATGCACGATTTCGAGATGAGCCCGAGCTGCGATCGAGGTGTACGAGACTTCAGCTTGATATTGACGAGATGTCGAGAAACCATTATGCGATGATTACTGATTTGCTGAAGTGGTTGAATAATGTTCGCTACCTTTCTCTTTCGGGGTTCTTTGGACCTGAAAAAGATACAGATAGTAGCAGCAGCAGCAGCAGCAGAGCTGGTCATGGTGAGGAGAAAATCGATGACGATGCTCTCATAGAACGGCATGATATGTGGGCATTGATCAGGTTAGTGAATCGGCACATGAGAAATCTCGAGCTCCTTCGCTGTATGGATCGTTGGGGTCATGACTGTCGAGGAAGCGACCTTATTTCGAATATCGATATTCCTTCATTGAAGAAATTGGATATTCAGGACCTTGCTAGAAGTTCTGTGCCTCCTGATCTCAATAAGGTTATTCTTCTATTTCTCAAAACACTCCCGTTGACTAACATGACATTTGTAATAATCAAAGCAACGAACAGCTCCATTCACAAGTCTTTCACTCAGCATACGCGACGAAACGCCAGAGATGGTGATATCCCAAATCATCTCCTGGCCAAGAGAACTCACTGAATTTCGCTTGCACAAATCCTGGGGTACGGACACCTCCTACCAAATGGACATGCCCATCGTCCAATCATGGCTGGCAACCCACAAGGCCACACTCAAATATATCAAGATCGAAGAACTACAATTTGGGCCACCACTGCACCGGGCACTGGAGAGTCCGCTCGGTCTCAATGTCGCCGAATTTACTAGTTTAGAACATCTTCATCTTTCTCGATGGCTGTGGGGGAGACAAGATGGTTTGTTGGGGGCAACGCCTCTTGATGTAAGTTGGGCTAGAGCTGAATCTGAGTTGCTACTACTGGCGCCGAAATTGCGTGTGTTTGAATGGGATTTCACGACGTTGGGTCTTGTCGGGCCCAGGGAACGCTGGACGGCTTTCGGTGCGAATGAAGAAGAGTGGTTGAGAATCTTTGCGCAGATCGCAATCTGTCAGCGAGATAGACACAGTCTTGAAGAGATTCGGGTCCAATTTGAGCCTGAGGATATGGGTTCGGGGCGGGAATCTGAAGTATATCCGTGGGGTAGGATGGATCGGGTTCGCGAGGAAGTGGTTCAGCTATCTGGGGGATTGGTGACGTTGACGTATAACAAGCCTAGATATAATAGGGAGGAATGGAAGGAACATCTGGACAGGGAGAGGAAATTGGAGATGGAAAGAGAGACCCAGGATACCTAGAGGAATACATTGATAAGAGAGATGCTTCAAACATTGCTCATGACACCTATCTACCTCCAGAGCTCTATGAACCTTTGTATCGTACATCACCATCCAACAGCACTACTTACGCTACATACACTCACTTCTTCCCCCCTTTCGCAGGTATCGACATCGAATTCATCTTCCACCACTCGCACGCATCCCTCATCGACTCCTCCAGCCCTTTATTCCCTTCAGGCCTATACCCCAACACCCTCCTCGCCTCACCAATATCATAGTACCTCATCGAAACCGCATCTCCAACCTCATCCGGCGAAATCGCCGTTTTCGTAAACAAGCCTGCAATCTTGAGAATCCCCTTAAAAAGCCATACGGGAATGACGGTATATTTCGCGTAGCTGGCCTCAGGATCGTCGTCGTCCACGACGCGCCAGATCATTTCTTGCAGTTCGCGGAAAGGTTTGGGGTTGCCGTCTGTTATGAAGAAGGCGCGTCTATTTGCGCTTTCTTTTTCCCTCTCTTGATCCTTATTCAGGGAGGATAACCCGAGGAGGTTATTCATAGCCAACACATGCGCCAAACCGACATTATCAGCAGATGTGAAATCATACAAATTCTTCCCCGATCCTAGGGAGATCTTGCGTGGACTTGTGGCCACCAACGGAAACAAGTTTTGATCTAACGTACCCACAACACCGTGTGTACGGATTGCGCATGTTTTTATCCTCAGATCCGAAGATAGGACGAGTGATTCTGCCGCTGCCTTTGCCCCATCGTCAACAAATCCCCTTCACAGAATAAGAGAGCGGAGGGAGGAGACAGGGAAGGCTAACCTTAGATCTCGCATACTCACTATCCCACCCTTTTCTATCTGTATTCCTCAGATGTTCCGTCGATGATTCAGTGGCATTCACAAAATCCATCCAACCATCCGGCTTCACGGCGTCGCACGAACCCGTATATACCAACGCCTTTACTTCTTCCGTTCTCTCGGCAATGTCAAGGACATTTCTCGTGCCCTCGACATTGACTTTCCACAATCCCTCGTTGTTTAGTTGTCGCTTGCGTGCGGCTGAGGGTATGATTGATGCTGTATGAATAACCACTTGAGGCTTTACAGTCTCAAAGACTGCGCTCAAAGAGGCGGGGGATGTGATATCTGCTTTGTGGAAATGTAGTTGATCCTTCATTTCTTGGAAAGTTGAGAATGGATATGTCTCCAGAGATGGGATTGTGAGGTCGAGGATGTGAATAGACGCGTTTGAGTGGTGTTTCAACAGGGACTTGATGGTTGCGAAACCGATGCAACCGGCGCCTCCTGTGATTAGCACTTTGGGTCCTTCATCTTTTTTCGGGTGGTTGATTTGAGGGATTTGTTCAGACATTTTGCTGTTTTTTGATGATGTTCAAGTTAGATCTTTCAGATGGAAGATCAGGGGAAACTGGAGGTAATATGCTACACTAGTCGCGACTCGCATGGATAGCAGCACGACATTCCTATTTGGGACTGGTGACAATCCGTTACATTCGAGACAACACGAGCATCGCATGCAATAAAATTATATCCAATTACTAGTATAAAGAACATTTTAATCCATTTCTTTTATACGGGTAATATACACACGCGCTAAAAGAAAGCGGAGACAATATGCAAAGTGACAAATGAAACAGACAGTTGGTTAAGCGGTATTTGATATTACATCTCTTTATGAAGAACCCTCGAGTTCAGCCAAGATCTTCTCACCCTTGGCACGGGCAGACTCAAAGTCGCCAACCATGTAGAAAGCAGCCTCAGGGAGGTCGTCACCTTCACCATTGATGATGGCCTTGAAACTGCGGATGGTGTCCTTCAAGTCGACGAGCTTACCCTCGATACCAGTGAAGACCTGGGCGACGGTGAAAGGCTGGGACAAGAAACGCTGCAATTTACGGGCACGCTCGACGGTAAGCTTGTCGGCTTCGGACAATTCGTCCATACCCAAAATGGCAATGATATCCTGGAGGGACTTGTACTCCTGGAGCATCTGCTGGACACGGGTGGCGGTTTGGTAGTGGTCCTCACCGACGACACGAGGGTCCAACATACGAGACTTGGAGTCAAGAGGGTCGACGGCAGGGTAGATACCCAACTCAGAGATACCACGAGACAAGACAGTGGTGGCGTCCAAGTGAGCGAAGGTGGTGGCAGGGGCAGGGTCAGTCAAATCGTCAGCGGGCACGTAGACGGCCTGGACGGAGGTGATGGAACCCTTGGTGGTGGTGGTAATACGCTCCTGCATGACACCCATGTCGACGGCGAGAGTGGGCTGGTAGCCGACGGCAGAGGGGATACGACCCAAAAGGGCAGACACCTCAGAACCGGCCTGGGTGAAACGGAAAATGTTGTCAATGAAGAGAAGCACATCTTGACCCTCCTCGTCACGGAAGTACTCGGCAATGGTCAAACCAGTAAGAGCGACACGGGCACGGGCACCGGGGGGCTCGTTCATCTGACCGAACACGAGGGCGACCTTGGATTCACCCTCGAGCTGAATGACACCAGTTTCCTGCATTTCGTGGTACAAATCGTTACCCTCACGAGTACGTTCACCGACACCAGTGAAGACAGAGTAACCACCGTGAGCCTTGGCGATGTTGTTCTACTATAATTAGTATTCGCAAAATACGCAAAGGGTGGAGGCAAGACGTACAATCAACTCCTGGATAAAGACGGTCTTTCCGACACCGGCACCACCAAAGAGACCAATCTTTCCACCACGAGCGTAGGGGGCAAGAAGATCGACGACCTTGATACCAGTAACCAAGACCTCGGCGGAGGTGGACTGTTCAGCGAAGCTGGGGGGTTCGGTGTGGATAGGAGCGAACTTGGTAGCCTTGATGGGACCACGCTCGTCAATGGGGTCACCAGTGACGTTCATGATACGACCGAGCGTACCAGGACCGACGGGGATACTGATGGGGGAGCCAGTGTCCTTGCAGGAAGCACCACGGGTAAGACCCTCGGTACCTGGATGATGTTAGTGATGACGCGTGTGTTTTGAGGCAGGCATACATACCGTCCATAGCAATAGTACGAACGACATTCTCACCCAAGTGTTGCTATTAAAATTAGTTATCGTCCATGATCATTCACTAGCTGAATGCAACTTGACTTACAGCAACCTCGAGCACAAGCTTCTGGCCGTTGTTCTCGGTCTCAAGGGCGTTAAGAATGGGAGGAAGGGACTCGGAGTCGAATTTCACTATTTGATCGAATCAGAAACTGTTCCTGACAACCAATTCGATGGCTTTGACGATGGAATTGGCATGTTGTTGTGTCCAGAAAAGATTTTCCTCAAAACTGAGCACCGCAGCTTGCCAGCGCCAATGCCAAGACCTCCGGGTAGAAAGCGTAGAAAAACGTGTTACATACCGTCGACGACGGCACCGATGACCTGGTGAATCTTTCCAACGAGGCTGGCATCTGTGCTTGCAAATCGAGCAGTGAGAGCAGGAAGAGCATTGGAACGAAGAGGCTCGAAAGCGCGACGAGCCACAGGGGTCGGTCGGGCAAAGGCAGCCCTGCCGAAGGTCCGGGCGAGGCCGCTGTAAAGAGGAGAAAAATTAGAATCTCGACATCAATAGTCGAAGCGAAAGGGGAGGGGAGGGAGAGACAAGCTCAATTGACTCATTGACATACCTCTTGAACATTGTGATATGTGTTTAAGAGCGAAAAGGGAAAAAAAGATGGGGGAGAAGGAGGAAAGAGATGGACTTTGCCAGAGGAAGTGAACTGAAGAGTTCTGGAGGTCGAAGGGGAGAGGTGCGACGGCTTTGCTGGCGTTGCGCTTCGGATGGCGTGTTTTTCCGGTTCCCGTGACCCGAGCACACCCGACCTAGCAACCGTTCTTACTGCACTTTGGAAACACACCACCAAATAATTTATGATTATATTTACGATCTGATCCATATACTTGTATATGATTGTCTAACAGTCTAATCTTGAGACAGCAATATACAATTGTCTGTATAGGTGCAATATGTGGTCCGTCATGCCTTTCAACCCGTTCCGTTAGTCGGGGTTTCGGACCCCGTACTAACCCATCTCATCCAAGCCATTTTTCTGTCAAGTTTTTCACCTGCACACCAATAATGGACATTGTTGAGCTGGGATTTGAGTTGAAGAGAATACTCAATTGCAGGTGTATTTTCACAGCCAGATATTGAATATAGGAATTGAGGCCAGTTGCTTCATGTAAAGGTGACAATTGAATTGACTTTTCGTACGTACAAGATCCGTACGAAGTAGGCTAGGAGGCTGGAGCTCGAGGTGTTGGTGCCTGAGGCCACAAAAGGAAGATTCCACGGATAGCCTTGAGGGATGACGTCCATAGGTACAACATTTCTTATGATACTTTGATTATATAGTCTAGCACGATGTTTCAATTGCGAGTGTACTAAACATTAGATTCTTAATTGTGTAGCTAAGACAGCCTGTCAATTCAATTCAATTGAGTCATCATTGATGGCTGATCAATATAGTTCCAAGGTTATATTTCTCCCTCCGTCCGAGCACTTATATATCTCTGAGTGATATTGATCAATACTCGTTGATGGAAAATTGCATTTGGCTCAAATATATAATTCTTTTCTCTGATGCCCAAAAACTATATAATCCAAGTTACAAAGGAAATATATTGACTATGGCACAAGTAATAGACGATACATGGGATTTTGCTCAATTCGATTCGATCGATGCCAACTAGAAAAAAGAAGTGAAGGTTGAAGACTCAAGGCGAGATATTGTATATATTGAAACAAGGCGAATCTATCTCTTTCGCTTTTGCGTCTTTCTGCTCCTTATGTCAAGGCCCTCCTCCCAAAGTTGTGATGGTTGTTGGTTTATTTATTGTTTATGAGGACTTGGCAGGTGGGCTCTGGATGTAACCTTGACCTTCGTAGTTGGGGCTGCTGATACCGGTGATGGGTTCAATCATTTCTTTCTGTAGGTGAGAAGCATTGGGTTAGCCACCGCACCGTGGAATATTGTAAAAGAAAGAGAAGCGACGTACCTTGGCATATTCATTGCTGGCCTCTTGCCATTCCTTGGTCAATGTGCGAGGAGGCTCCTTGGCAAAGAGACGAGTAGAGTAGAACACAGCAACGGAAACAGCAACCAATTGAGTGACCTTGGACAAGACCTTCCAGCCTTCACCTTTGGGGGCTTCCTTGCGAGGACCGTGGGATCCAAATGCGATCCAGTAAGCTGTAAACATCACCAAGTCAGCCAATTCTTTTTCAATGCACCATTACAGCCCGCTGTTCGCAGAACAGCGTGCCTCCGGTCTTACATACCGGCCTTCTTCTCCTGCAGGGTCATCTCGTGCCAGTCAACCTTCATACGATCCCGGAGCTGCATGAACAAATCGGCCTGTTCCTGAGGAGGCATACCCTCCCAGCGCTTCTCGATACCGGCGAGCGTGGGGTTGGCAATGGCGTGTTCGGAGGCGGAACGGGTCTGTTGAGCAGCTACACGAGCCATTGGGGTAGCAGTGGCCCGGACAGCAGGGCTGCGAGCAGCCTGGGAAGCGGCGCGAACGAACATTGTGCGTTGGAAGAAAAAACGGGTTGGCGAGGAATTGAAACGCTGGTAGAGAGGCGAGATCGAAGAGAAAGGAAGAGAGAGCGGTGCTCCTCGAGAGAGAGTCGATCAGCTACAGAGGGATGTGAGTAGAGATTGGTCGACCAGGTGTTAGTGGTGATGATGAATTGCTCTCCAGGTGAGGTTTCGCGAGGTGGAAGTTCGGGAGCCGGGTTTGGTCATGGTCGGTTTTTGCGCGGTGCTGATTGGCTGTCGGGTAAGGCGCTAGTCCTGCGGACCCGAGACTTTGCCGTCTGCCAACATATGATCTTTTATCAGGTCTACTACAATATTTATGGTTGACACTATGTTCTTGCAAAGTCTAGTCAAATGGCTCAGGTTGTGGCATTAGACGCTCCTTCGCTACTAGATAACCTGCAAACAACGGCCACGTCAAAGCCTCTGAATCGTTATCAACGCAAATCTAAACAAGAAGCAAGGAAGAAAAGCAGAGGATATGTCTTCGTGCTGCTTCAACAACAAGCTCATACACATTTCATCATCATAAACAAATGCAATGGGACCGGGAAAACTATTCGTCTGTCAAGTTTCAACCTAGCGAACTCGCGAACCTCATAACGTAACGAGAGAAATCATTTATGGTGTGGAATATTGGAAGCCGCAATCCTTTTCATCAGGGGAACGCGAACATTTGTTTTGTGTGTGAGAATTTTACAGCAGTGCGGTCTGCAATGCAAGATTGTGGAAGCACATAAAGGTCCATATTTCCCCCGGAAACCGGCCGGTGTGTGTAGAGTCATGTAACTTATTGGCCCTTGCCCTTGCTGACCTCGGCAAGAACGCTCTTCCATTCAATGTCGGACTTGTCATCGGCGTGGATGGACTGGGCGACATTCACGGCGTTTTTGAGAACCTCGCGAGTGCTGGCGTAAAGCATGGACAACTTTGACAATTAGTACCATTCCGTACCATATTCTGGCAAGTAGAAGAGACTTACGCGGGTGGGAGTGTCTTGGGGAACCCATGAGATGAAGATAATCTTGCTCCTGCAGTAGTAACAATTAGTCGTGTCTGACTGCGTACTTTAGGGGAAGCATACCTCTGACCCTCTCCGGGAATCTCATACTGAACATCGTAGGTGGCATATCTGGGCGCAGGGTTGCCAGCAGCATCCTTGGCATCGGCGAGCTTTGTACGGAAAACCTCCCAGTCGGCATCGTCGGAAACGTCCTCGACGACGACGCGTTTCTTGTCGTCGGTGATCTTGTAGATGACGAACTTGGTCTTGCCACGGCTCATACGGAAGTCGTTGAATTTGGTGATGCATTCATCATCGATGGTGACACTGGATGAGTTAGACGGATTGTACTGTCGTGTGCGCTTTTATCAATGACAAGCGAATGGCAAGGAACGTACCCTGATGCGAGCTTTTCTGAGTTAGTCAAATTCAAGATGAAGGATTATGGATGGAGCGTCTCAACTTACAGACATGGCGACGGATATGAATCGAATCTAATGGGAAGTAGACTGCGAAAAGCATAAAGTCAGTGCCTGTATAAGGATGTTGATATGGGTGCGACGGGATTGCGGGGCGGGGGTTTTCGGCAAGCTGGAATTCACCGGGGTAGTAGCAGGGGATAGTGAGGACAGACAACATACAGAGAGAATTATGGTATGGAGTATTCGTGAGGTGAGAATGTGAAAGCTTCGGAAATCAATGTGCGAGAAGGGTGTAGGTTGGAGAATAATAGAGGCAGCCTGGGAGGGAGACCGGGAGAGATGATGGAGGGGCTAAGCTGGCTTGTTTACTTGGGGGCCGCGGGCCAATCAGCGCGTTTGCTGTGCTGGGTGGTGGGGGGTTGCCAGCCTGATTGCTGAGACCACAATCTGCACACTTTTTTGTACTCTTCGCTCGGCAGGAGGCACCTTCCTTCTCTTTATCTTGTGAGGGCTGACAAATATCTAAACAAAATGCTGTGAAATTGATGTCTGTCACAAGATATCTGAATTTGAAGGAATGCTATTTGAGGACGCCAGCAGCAGATGGCTTCTCTCCGTGTGGAACAGATCTAGGTCAACATGACCAACTCCTGCGTCACCTCGACATATCCAATAACCCCAAAAGTGACCTCAGCTTCGCTGCTCGCAAAGGAGTGGAATTGGTATCATCGAGCAACTCTGGATTCGCTTTCCCCAAGTCGACAAGCAACCTTACAGCTTCCAGATGTCCGTCAGCCAACGCCCAATGCAGAGGAGTCCAGGAAAATCTATCTATCGAATCCACATTGACATTGCCCGTCTCAAGAAGCAACTTGATGACTTCGCTTTTCCCGTACCATGCCGCATATGATAACGGGGTCCGACCTGCCCGGCACCTTGAATCTGGGTCCGCCTTCCCCGTATCAAGGAGTAAACTGATGATTCTTTCTGAACCCTTCTCTGCGGCAATACTAAGCGCGGTACGGCCGAAATCATCCTTCGAGTCCACGTATAGGTATTCATTATCCCTTTCCAACATCAAGCGCACAGCAGCCTCATTGCAATATCTACAAGCAAAGTCCAAGGGAGTACAACCACTGGGGTTCTTGTAACTCATGTCCACCTTGCCGGTTTCGAGGAGCAGATGAATTACTGCGTCATGCTGCCTCGTGATGGCGTAGTATAGAGCGGTATATCCTCGCCTATCGTATGAGTTGACATCAACCTTGCCCGTTTCTAGGAGCAATTTCACGACTTCTTCATGGCCCTCTGCCGCAGCAAATGTTAATGGTGTTCTTCCATCTAAATCATCTTTTTCATCCACGTCAAGATCCTTGTTTGATGCCATAAGGTGTTTTACTAGGCTATGGATTCCAAGAGATGCCGCGACACTGAACATGTTGCTGGCCTTCAACGTAATATCATATTTGAAAGTATGAGTAGTATACCATGTTCTGAACCCGGTGTCTTCTGGGTCACACAAGCGTGCAAGAAATGGGGTCAATCGCTCATCCAGATTTTTCCCACTGCGACGATAGTGGGATGGCCAATATTCACTTGCATATGCAAGAAGATCCTTGCACTGGATATTCTGTTGCAGCATTCTGTCGAGGTAGACTATACAACTGACAGCCAGTATCGCATCCGCTTGCTCAGAAGTGATTGAGCGATTCCATGTCTGTAAGGTGTTCAGACTAGGCTGCACAGATGATGTCTCAACATAAAGCAGAAACTCTCGAGCCGTTTGATGGAGAAAGTACACTTTGTCCTGGAACATCGATATGAACAACCCACACCAAGATCGAAGCCTCTTCCCAAAGTCTTGCTCACTTTCAAGATCAAGATCTTCGTCTGTTTTGGAGTCAATATTAACGTTTGCAGCGATGTTCATCTCTGCCAGACTCAAAGGGCGCCTCGCCGCCAAAATTATGCTCAAGGCCTTTCGTACCATTGATCGTTCATTCTTTTTCGACTTCTGAAGAATTTTTTCATACGCCTCGTTCACACTCTCTGGAAGCTCACTTATAATGGCATCGACCCCTTTCTTGGTTCTGCGAAAGTCTTGCGATTTAAAATCCTCAAACACCAGGTATATCCAGAGATATGTGCGATGGGGGACAGCCAGCAGCTTCGAAAGCAAATGTTTCGACACGTCCAACGATAAACCTTTCTCCTTTTCTAGTTGCCTCACCCGATGTTGAATCACACAGTTGACTTCCTGCGAGATACCCTCAGATTCGTTTTCACCCGGTATATGGATATAACCTGACGACTCAGTGAGAAGCCGAAATTCCGACATGACATGCTCGTACGGCCGACTAGTCAATAGAAATTTAGTCTTCCATGAAATCCGATTGTGCGGACCAAATTGCTTGCGTAACATCTTGATGAACTCTTGCAGATCTGGGATGGAGCATTCATCCAGGGCGTCCACGACAAAGATGACGGAACCAGCTTCAGGATCCTCACACACCTTTTCCAGGATACTGGACAGTAAAGTCGTGATGTTGACTAAATTGTCCCCGTTCTTTTTATAGTGTTCCATCGCATGTCGAATTAGCGCGGGCTTCAATGAGAAAAGTTGATGCAACAACGCACATAACGCCTGTCTCAACGTGTTCTGGTCCTGATCCTTGAAGAAGAAGTAGCAAATGCTCGCTGTTGCCGTCTCTGCCGCCTTAGGTAAGTGATGATCGATCAGAAAACGAGCCAGTACAGACTTTCCACATCCAGGATCAGCAGAAACAGTCAACAAGCCCGATCCCGCTTGCAGCCATTTCTCAAACCGAGACTGTCCCAGAAACCATTGACAAGTTCCCTCAACCCTCTCCTCGACACGATCCTTGTACCATTCGTAAGGGTTACTATTCTCGTCTTTTACTAACCGAAACATCTGATGACACTTCCTCTCATCCTCCGACAAGATCTTCTGCGCAATCTGGGTTTGCACATCAAGCTGCTGAGACGCCATCAATCTCTGCTGCCGTGCTAGCTCAAGCGACTCCTCGATCTTCGACAACATGTTATGCAGAGCCTTATGACTCTGATCTGCTGCATAGTCGACATTTGCCAAATACTGCACCGAGACTTGATCGTTAACCTGTTTCGATTTGGCATCCAACACATTCTCCGCATCCTTGATACCTTGCACCGTCCCCTCCCAATCCTCATGCCGGGATACATCCCTCAGATAATTCAGGACCGAATTCCGATAGAATCGTAGTATGCTTCGAAGCTGAAAATCGAGGATCTGTTGATACAAATCCACCAAAAGCTTTTCGAGCTCTCCGCGCAGTTCTTCAAACTTATCATCCTGCGCTTTAGCTCGCGGTAATAGTAAATCCTCTAGCTTAGTGTAATACTCCATCCGAGAAGTCACATACGTAAACCCATCGCTATTCGCCTTCTCCGCCGTAGTCGGATTCGTCAGTAATGGAAGAATAATGCACACCCCCGCCCAGACAAGCGATGCTTGAGGCGACGAAGAGACCGCCGAAGATACGAAATCTTTAACATCTTGCACTACGCCGACCACCTGGGAGATCTGGTCTTGTAAGACATAAGTGTGGCCGGCGATGTTGTATGTCGTTTTTCGGGATGAGAAGTATTGTAGGCCATGGTGGATTATGAGGTTTAGTTGGGCTTGACGTGCTGAGGTATTATTATTATTGGAGTCTGGCGAGGAGTTGATGGTGGTGATTTGTTTGGTGAGGAGGTTCTCGTATTCTGTTACCAAGGCTTCGTCGGAGGATTTGAGGTTGTCGTATGCCTGGTCCCATAACGACGAGGGTTTTGGTGAAGTTGAAGTTGCTGCTGCTGCCGCTGCTGCAGTTGGCACAGTTGGTTGCGCTGCTGCTTGGGTTTTGATACTTGAGCTTCTCGGCGATAATGATGATGTCTTTGAGGATGTTGGCACAACAGTAGTAGCTGTTGTAGTTGGCGCTGTTTGCGATGGATCTGATGATGACTTGTGGCGAACCATTAAGGCTGAATCATCCTGCCCAACTCGACTACTTTTGCTGGTGCTGCTGCTGCTGTTGTTACCGAAAATGATTTTGAGACGCCGCCTAACCGGCATCGCGAGACCGTCTTATGTTTTTAACTAATCGACAAAGGATTTAGATGGCACGTAGTCCGAAGACAGGATAGACATTACAGATGAAATCTGAAAAGTGTTTAAAATGATATCGAGACATCGGGCTGCGCCAGCCACATGGCTAGTTAAGGCGCAGGTTGCATATGTGCAGCCCTAACTGTCCAGTCAGAGTAGAGTAAAGTCGATGAAGTGGCAGGTCAGGGTTAATTGCAAGGCTGTGGTGAAGGCTTAGAGTCCTTCACGTACTGCTTCCTCAGTAGTAGAGTATATACTGCCCGATGTTCTCGTAAACTACCCAAGAGGCGCCATAGACAAAATAATCAATGTCTGAATTTGATAATCGTACTAATACTGTACCTAACCCTAGTACGTAACCCTAATACCATGTGGGCCTCGGTTTTTGGCGAGGTCTTTTTCCCAATTTCCAATGCAGCATTCTTCGGACATGCGAAGCTCCATGATGTCTGCGAGGACCTAGATCAGTCAAGAAACAGAAAGGGTTGTATGCTCTAAGGATGGGTTAGGGGTTGGTTTCGATGTTACTATGCCCTAGTTTGACTGACATGTCCTAAGTTCGAGAGGGCCTTACTGGACGGACTTTAGGGACGGTATCAAGATATGTGATATGCTTCATATTATTATTATTATTAACTCTGTACCACTATGTCCATCTAGGGACGCCCGGGTAATCTGTTGTAATTTTTGTACAGTGGAAAACCGTATTTCCTTTATGGAAAATATCGTATACATATTTGTATTAGAATAGTTCCTTTATGGAAACGGGATGAAAAACCCCCGCTTTCGTCAGTTGTAAGTGATATGCTTAATAATGTGAAGAAAGTTTACTAATGCAAACTCTCTGGTACTCCACACGCAGTCAATCGGAATGTCTCATCATTCGTCATTTACGGAATGAGTTGCGACTGATCTTGATTATAAAAACGGGCATATCTCCCCCGCTGTCTCAATTGTCTGTAGATAGGTGTCATCCATCAAATAATCCGCTGATAAATCAATATGTCGATTCCCAAAATCACTCTATATACTAGCCATCTCTGCCCATGGGCACATCGCGCTCATATTGCGCTTAGGGAGCTCAAACTCCCGTTTGAGGAGGTGTTGATTGACTTGTCGGTTCCAAGAGAGCCGTGGTATCTGGAAATCAACCCAGTACGCTTCATCACCAAAACTTTTGGCCTTGAGATATTGTGCTGACTTGTAGACAGCGCGGCCAAGTCCCCGCCCTCGTCTATGACGGCAACATCATCACAGAATCGGCCATTGTAGCTCGATTCCTGGCCGATGCGCATCCATCGCATCTCCTGCCTCCCTCCACTGGCGTAGAGAATGCGTTGTATCGTGCACGCCTCGACTGGTTCGTGGATGCATTTATTAACAAAGTGAACCCACACATCTTTGGCGGTGCTCGCGCTGCTACCGAGGAAGAGCGCGACAAGTCTGCTGAAGAGCTTGTGGCGGCTGTTGCTAAGGATATTGAGCCGCGTTTGGTGGAGGGTAAGGGTCCGTACTATGGTGGTAGTGAGACATTGACGCTTGCTGAGGTGAGTTTCTTTCTTTCGAGAGCGAAAGAATAAAACAGGAGATTGACTGATGTAGGTTCTTACCGGATCGTTCCTTCTCCGCATTAATGGCTTCTCCAAGCCCGAGTACGGCATTATCAGTGCAAAGCTGCCTACTCTCTTGGAGTCAGTGCCCAAGTTCAAGCGCTGGTTGGAAGCTACGGTGCAGCATGAGAGTGTGAACTATATCTGGGATGAGGCCAAGGTGGCCGACCTTACAAAGAAGAGGTTCGGACCACAGGCCAGCAAATAGCAATCATCTAGACTGTGATGATGTGATATATGAATGATATGTAATATGCAATGACAGAATGATTTTGATTTAGGCTGAGATAACCTTGGAAGTTTTAAGTAGGATTTCCCCAAAGAAGCAAACATCCCACCTGCCGTTTTGGGCCGTTTGTCGTGGACGCCCGGCTGGCGTGGTTGCCTTAGGACACACACTCTCCTTCCTTTTATTCCTTCTCTTCTCTCCTTCTCTCACCCAACCTTCTCTCATCTAATCCAACCCTCTCTTCATCTAGCAGCTTGACTATCATCTTGATATCCCCTACTTTACTCGTTCATCTACACACATCTCCCAAAAACATCTGATCACAACGACATCATGGGCACCCGCAACCTCATCTGCATCTGGTACAAAGGCCGCTTCATGGTCGCCCAGTACTGCCAGTGGGACGGCTACCTCGAAGGCCAGGGAGCAAAAATCCTCGAATTCCTTCTCGTGCCCGGCAACATTGAACGTCTCAAGAAAGGACTGACCCGTATCACTCCCGTCGATGACCAGACCGTCCAGGACATCCTGGACAAACACAGCTACTCGAGCTTCAAAAACAACAAAAAGGTCTGCGAATGTGGCTCAGCCGTGAGTTTCCAGGAACCAGAAAAATGTTTCCCGTCAACCTTGAACCGCGACACGGGCGCGAAGATTCTTGATATCATCGCTGCGGCACGACCCGACGACTACATCCCCATCCAGCTCTCATTGGACTTTGCTGCGAATGGTCTGTTTTGCGAGTTCTGCTACTGTGTCGATCTGGATGCGGAGGTGTTTGAGGTCTTTGGTGATGCCGTTGCCATTCCCCCCACCACTGGAGATGGCGACGAGAAGATTGAGCAGATTGGCAAGAATCGATTTGTGGAGGTTTGCAGGGCTGCAGAGCCCGCGCCATTGATGGGCAAGTCGATGCCAAGGTTGCTCAAGTCTTGGCCGCTGGATCAGGTGCCTAAGGACTTGGATGATATGTTGGCTCAGGTTGCGGCTGACAATGTTGGGGAGTCGGAGTATGAGGATGGAGAACATGAGGATCTGGAGGACGACGTGGATGACGATGAGAACGAGGCCGACGACGAGGACAAGCCTGCGGATGATGGTGACGATAACAAGGCTGTTGTTGCTGACGACGACAAAAAGACCGCCAACGATGACGCTCAGAAGCCCGCCAACGAAGACAAAAAGGCCGTAATCCCTGATGAGTACGACCCGCTCATCGAGGAAGAGAAAAAGACCTTCAGAGACGAAAAGGAACGGGCAGAATACAAAAAGCGAATCGATCAGATAGCCGAAGATATGATCATCGAGGCAGAGCAGCTGTCGTTGAGACGGGAACGAGAGCGCGCCGCCAACCAGCAGGCCCAGGCCGGAACTACTGGTGACAAGGAACGTACGTTTACACTCAGCATTCGAGAGACTAAGTGATTTGATCATGAGCATGGACTAGATCAGTTCAGTTCCAGCAGGGGGTATTGCGAGATCCGTGTCTTTTCAGGGGTTAGCAGATTGTATTAGTACACAAGACCAGGCAGGTAGTGGAAGTAGTTAAATCAAAATTGAAATGTAACCATCCGAACTTCTTCTTCTTCTCTAAGTATATACGTAATAACAAAGCTTGTAAATGAATCCCCAATATCAAGTCAAAACGCCGAGACATGCTCCCAATCCTCAAAGCCGACAAACCAAATGAAAAGAAATGTAGCTGTAATATGTATATATGTATAAAAAATTCCCAACCTAGTACAACAACACAAAAAGCAGATGTACATATACATCGGTGTCACAAAAAGGAGGTTATTATAGAAGAGGTAAATGCAATAATTTCGGCAATCGTCGCGGCACCGACTGTATTGCATTCATCATCCTCCTCCGTAATTGCAGCAGAATCGCAACGACGCGCCGCTCAAGTCTCATGTCACCTCGAGCTCGAAGCCACACCAGCGCAACAGAGAGGATTATGCTTTGCCAGAGGAGTTGCCGCAACGTATGGAAGAGGAACCATTTCCCCCATGACAGGAGCCAAGCGAAAAAGTTTGATGGTCGCCTCAAAGAGTGGGAGTGAGAGTGGTGCGTTATGGGTAAGGAATCGAGTTGTTCGCGTAGAGCGGCGATTTCAGTGGTCATTTTTGTGAGCGCTTGCTCGATGCGGTGGCGCCAGTCTTTGGATTGGGAGGGGCGGCGTTTTCGTTTTTTGCGTGTGCGGTGGTTCGTGTCGTCTTCTGCTATGTTGGCGTCGTGGTGAGAGGTGTCGGAGAATGAGGTGCCGGTGCGCGCTTCTTGGAATTCGTCTTCTTCATCGTCGTCGTCTTCATCATCTTCATCATCATTGTCGTCGTGGTCTTCGTTGGCGTGTCGATGCGATCTGACCTCCGCCTCGTCAGACTGACTAACAGGACTCAACACCCTCAGCCGCGAATCCCCAGACCGTCTTCTATAAATTGCCAAATCTTCATCTTGATCTTCCACATCCACCGCCGGCGAGCGCGTCATTCGATCATCTATACTTCCATATCGTCTGGGTGCGCTGGCAGCCGCAGACACCGACACGGAAGGCAGAGTTCTAGTCGCTTGTATGGGACTCGAAGACGACGTCGTCGTCGACGATGTCGTGGCATTGTATTTGATTTGATCCCAGACAAATTCCAGTTCGGCCACGAGCTCGCGAGCTTCTGCAGTTTGGGAGGCGTAGAGATGCATTGTATTGATTAGGGTTGTGATGTAGCGCCGTTTGGCCTCGGTCCGAGAGCTGCCGCGTTGGGAGTACCATGCGTCCCTTCAATAATATTCATATTAGTATATATAAATTGTTCTGTTGCTTTAGTGAGGATTACCATTTCTCGCGCTCAGCTTGTACATCCGGCGCATCGCCAATTGGTCGGTCCATGATACCCTCCACATCACCCTCTGTACATCACCACTTAGTATTAAGATTCATGCATGATCTCGGGAATAGAACGAACCCATGCTCTGCTTGTATAATCCATATAACTTCAATCTCTCCGCCGCCGGAGGACGAGCAGTGCCCGTCCTCGGTATCTTCTTGACCGTGTTGAGCGCATGGACAAAGACTCGATCTGTACACCGGTGAAAAAGCAATCGTTAGTAATTATATAAGAAAGGTATGTATACTGGTTCAGGAAATATATCGTACCGACAGAGTCCGACATTGCGATCCGAGGTTCCCTCCCTGCTTCTGCATGAGCTTCAAAAAATCGCTGGCGCGGCCCGCACACCAGCTGAACTCGTCGTTATCGCGTAACTCGTTGAGATAGAAATAGTTCAGATTTGTTGAAATGATATGGAGACAAATAAGTAATAAAAGTATGACGCTTCGAATGCAATAATTGTAGGAGCACGTTCGTTGAAATCAATACTCCGTCGGCGAAGGGTGCGGGTTGGCTCGGTAAAAACAAGTGAAGCAGCCGAGCGACGAGCTGCTGCTGTCAGGCACGCGACAGGCACTGGCTCAAAGACGCAGTGTGCACTGCAGTGGCTAATCACGGGTCGATTTGTTTATATTGAATAAAGTAGAGAGAGCATCAGCGTTCGAGAAAGTAGGAACGAATTGGACGAAGCCGCATGTCAATGATAGCAGTCGAGTAGTACGTGATAAGAGGTAGGTATTGGATAATCCGTGGGCGAGTCGCGGTCAGGGAGGTTGACAATGGTCTGGGATGGATGAAGTCGTGCCGGGTGACAGTAAGGAGCCAGTAAGCCAGTAGGAGGTACTCTATTAGCCTTGGGAATACATATGGAATAGAAGTGTCGGAAAGATAGTAGAATGTGTACTCCGTAGAGAGACTGAATGTGATGATGTCCAACGGTTGAGCCGCGGCTCAGAGAAACCTCCACAGCAGACTAGGCCAAACTGGGTTAGTCTACACAATGGACTTGTTTGCCCGTTTGGGCTGCTCCACCTACATATCTTCAGGAGAACACCTTCAAGAGCTCATATTGAATCAAAATGACTCTATCAGATCTTTTCGATGTTATTGTATGGAAGCTATGCAATACACGAAGCCCTTGGCCTCGAAATACCGTGGGTTAGAATTAGGGTTAGGGTTGCCCCTGATCCCTTGAGGCTCAAGGGTGAACTGGACGAGTATGCCCATTACGATCAACAGAAATCCTATGATTGCATGGATGCAGGTCTTATCTTACCTACCTAGCAGCTCTGCGAATTGAAGCTTGAAGAGACTACGGGAATATCACCTAAAACCCTATGACCAGACAGTGCCAATCTGCTGGCGATTTGTAAGCATTTAGCTAGAATCATCGCCGAGTTAAGCATATTCGACTGCAATATCTGGTGGGTGCTGATTTGTCATTATCGATATGAGGAATGACGATTGACTTGCAATATACAGATTGGAGGGAGAGTGATGGTGATGGACTCTCTGGAAGTTGCTATTTAAGCAGTGATATTCCCGGGTTTTCTTCGCATGAGCATTACTTTATTTTACACAGCACTTCTGTTTCGCATCAGGGTGATATTGACTCGATCTCTACAATGGCTTCACCCAATAGAGAAATCCTCCAAACCCCCTTCAAATCCCAGTCCCTTCACCTCGCCCACCGCATCGTCCTAGCACCCATGACACGCATGCGCGCCTCCGACCAAACAGGAACCATCAACCCTTCAGCCGCCACATACTACTCTGAGCGCACCTTCCCCGGCTCCCTCCTGATCTCTGAAGGCTCAGTCGTGCAACCTCGTGGGAAGGGCTTTCCGCGTACCCCGGGACTATGGACGCACGACCAAGCACTAGGTTGGAAACCCATCGTAGACGCCGTGCATGCCAAAGGCGGGACATTTTTCGTGCAGCTTTGGCACGTTGGTCGGGTCTCTGTTCCCTCACAAACCGGGGGACTACCGCCGCTGAGTTCTACGAGTGCACATTTACCGGGTGCGCACATCCTATTCGGTACCAGCACGGCCGGCGCGGATGATCTCTCAGAGCCATACGTTGACTCACACGCCATGACTCTACAAGAAATCAGAGACTTAACCAACCAATTCGCGCATGCGGCCAGGCTAGCCATCGAAGTTGCCGGCTTCGATGGCGTGGAGATTCACGGTGCAAATGGGTATTTGCTTGATGCTTTTGTGCATGATAACATCAATACTCGCACCGACGAGTACGGCGGTTCGGTCGCAGCAAGGCTAACGTTTCCCTTGGAAGTCGTTGATGCTGTCATTGAAGCTGTGGGAAGCAACAAAACGGGTATAAGGCTGGCGCCGTATCATGTGCTGCAGGAGACGAATGATAGTGATCGGGAGGGCACTTTTTCGGCGTTTTGTGCGGAGTTGGAAAAGAGAAGATTGGCGTATGTGCATATTGTTGAGCCGAGATATGATCAGTTAAGTCGGGAGGGTGCATTTTCGGGCAAGATTATGCGGCCACAAAATGAGAGTCCGGAGGGTGTCGGAACCACTTCTTCTGCAGCGTCAATTTGGCCGTTTAGGCGGCTTTTGAAGACTACGACTGTCATTGGGGCGGGGGGATATGATGCAGCATCGGCTACTCAGGCGATCGAGGAAGGTGAGACAATCTGATATTATACCTGTTCTGTTTAGTACACGGCATAAGCTGATTTGATTTGCCAGGTCGAGTTGACTTGACTGCGTTTGGACGGTATTTTACATCCAACCCAGATCTACCTGAACGACTGTTCAAAGGGTATCCTCTGACCAAGTATCATCGGCCTTCTTTCTATACTTCTGGGACTGAAGGATATTTAGGATGGCCTCGTTACGACGAGAATGCTAGCCGTTTATAAAAGAGCTTACCTAGGCACTTTTGAGCGTACCTAGGTAGCAAGTCGATCTAAAATCCGTACATATAGAGCATGGACATATTACTAGCACACAATGTTTAGTCAAATGACTTATTCTCTTTTTATTTTCACAATTCGTATGATACATGACCATTTTCTGCTATAGCACCTCTGCTCAGATCCCAAAATTTCATCGGCGACATAAAATAACCCCCCAAAGAAAAAGTACTGACCAACAAGCGCTGGAAAAAAAGTTTGGATATCATCTCGTGAAAATGATAAAAAGCAATACATTTTTCCGTTTTTTCAACAAACATTTCCACGTAAAGTGCGACCCCCCCTATGAGTTGTATTGCGCCGGGAGATAAGCAAATAGAAAGTAACAAACAGATAAGATTCGGAACAGACCTTTGGTTCGCAGCCAAAGATAACGCCAAAGTGCCACATGAGAAGAGTTTCGATGTTTTAACGTGCTTGAGAAGAACTCTCACGAATTGACATGATAGTCAAAGCTAAGTCTGCGTGGGAACCCCGGTGGACTGCGAAGCACCACGGCCACGATAGTTGCCTCGTCCCCGGTTTCCGTATCCACGATTGTATCCTCCGCGACCATAACCGCGTCCTCTACCGCGTCCACGATATCCGCGGTAGCCATCAACACTGCCTTGACCAAAAGTTTCAATGTTCTTCTTTTCTTCTTCACCACGGCGTTCACGAGGGCGAGCCGTGTTCTCTTCCCGGTCTCGGATCTCGCTCGAAATGTTGTCGAAGAATGACGATGATTTGTTGTATGCCGAAGGAGCTGCCGAAGGGCTTGAGGGTACCTCTTCTGGCTTCTGGGTCTCCTTCTCCTCCTCGACAATAGGAGATCCAGTGGCGATCGCTTCCTTCACTAGGTCTTGCTTATTGAACTTGGCGTTGGCGGATTCAAAGTCGAAATCAGTATCTGGAAGCTCCAACTTCTTGCCTGCAACATGGGGACCACCTCGCGGGCCGTGGGTGCGGCCGCCTCGGGGACCATGGTGTGCGCCGCGAGCCGGACGGTTGTTGTCATAAGGTTTCAATTCATTGAATCTCTTCGTCATATCGTCGACGCCGGCCTCATTCGGTTTCTTTGCGCCAGGCTGTGGGAGTTTAGCCATGGCCGCTGCAACAGCAGCTGTCGCAGCTCGGGTAGCTTCCGTGATAGCTGCTTGTGCTGTGCTTTGAGATGCAGCGACTGCACCCTGTTGCGCGGTTGAAAGGGGGACGGTAGGTTTAACGGCAGGGTTGGCGATGGGAATAGCGGGGATGAAACGATCGTTCTTCGGGCCATTGGGAGGTAATTTAGATGGTGTCTGAGAAGCAGGCGCGGTTGCGGCGGGACCCTGAGGCGCTACAGGAGCAGGTCCACGAGCGACCTCCGCGATGGTAGGCTTGGATTCGACTGGAGGAGTTGGACCTTCTGGTGCAGCACCTGGTTCTGGAGTCGCCGTCTTGCTAGTCGGTTGAGCTGTGGTTTTTTCACCAACAGGAAGCTCTGACGTGCTTTTGGGAGGGTTGATAGGAGCTCCTGGTCCTGGACGTTGCTGACCAGGTGGTCCAATTGGTCCCTGGTGTCCAGGAAACTGACCTGGCGGACCAGGTGGAAAGCCTTGACCAGGAGGTGGGAACCATCCGGGAGGAGCACCATATGGAGGGAAGCCTGGACCAGGAGGACCATAGCCAGGAGGACCGAAACGCTGTTGACCATATGGAGGATAACCGTAGCCTTGAAAGGGAGGTTGTTGAGGGTAGCCGGGAGGTGGACCAGGTCGGCCACCTGAAGGGCCGGCGGGACCGGGGGGGCCTGGAGGAGGAGGTTGCTGTTGGGGAGCTTGAGGGACAGGGCGGGGCATGCTCTATACGTGCATTAGCTGTGAACGACATAGTTGGCAGGAACAAAAAGCAAGATAGTATATCAGAAGGAAGGCAACGGAAATATCCACATGGTTTTGCGCTCTCGGAACAGGTCTGTGTTTACATCCGGAATACTTCATCATTGAAAAGGGTAGGTAGGAAATTGACAAACTCACACCAAGGATAGCGGGATCGTCTGGTACTTGTGAAGGAGGTACTTCTGGCTCTTTCTTCTCTTCGGCGACACTGATATCCTTCACATCACTGCCTCGAAACACAATGTATTCGTAAATAGTTGTGGACGCAGGGATCTCTTCGCTGGGGTTGCCTCGTCGTCCTTCGGTACCGTGCGAGACGACATTCTCAAGTGCGATTGTCGATGCTTCGGGATTGATTTCGTGGAGTGTGCCGACATAGCTTTATCGGATTAGCTGAAGATAATTAAAAAGGTGTAGGCGAATAAAGAATGGCATACCGAATATCGCTCTTTGAGATGAGGTTGAACCGCTGGCTATCTCAGGTCAATAAAGCACACACAAAGCGATTCAACTATCTTAGGACAGCACTCACCCTATTAGATGGTTCATCTCCATTTTGAAAGAATTGCGCGCACCCGCGCTTTGAAAGTCAGAGGCGATAAATAACAAAAATAAAGAACGTAGTTGTATCAACGAAGATGGGTTCAGAGAAGGATGCTGGGATGACGAGGAAGCTGTTTGTGGCTTGAGATCGGTCACTACGGCGCGCGTAGCGACCACAAGAGCAGTTTGATTAGCCCGCCTACTCCGCACTAGCCCCTTTAGCTATCAATCTTTTACAGGACAACGAACAGATATTGAAAATGCCGCAGTCATCACATCGAGACGACTTTTTTCAGACAGAGTAAGTGGAGTTGAGAAAGACTTATTATTATTAAGCTAAATCTTATAGTGCGTCCATAGAAGATAATGATCGCAAGATCGCCAAGTCCAAGAATGAAAATGGCAGTCCTATAAGATTACAAAGCAAGATATTAGCCATTGCAGCTGATCCTTTCAGCACAAGCTCTGTTTATATCGCAGAAAGTGCTGGTTTAATAAGAAAAGTTGGCCTAGAAGTAGGTAGGCAAATATCTCGAATTCGTCACTAGATCTTGTCTGACTGAATCTAGACGGGAGGGACATTGGCTCTTTATAGAGGCCCAACCTCCCCTGTCACAAGTGTGGCATTCAGCCCAGATGGCAAGCTGATATTCGCTGGCTGCTGGGACAAGACCGTCTGGAGCTGGGATGTGCGGTCGAGACAGCCACAGCGACGATACGAAGGTCATTCAGACTTTGTCAAAACTGTGACGTGTGCCCGTGTAGGCGGCAAAGATGTTTTGATCTCGGGTGGAGCCGACTCCAAAATTATCTTATTCGATATCGCCAGCGGGGAGAAATTACAAGTCTTGAAAGACCAATTGAGAGGCGTCCAAGACCTATGCATTGATCCGGTCACTCTAGATCAAAGTCAACAAACTATCAAATTGTTCTCAGCTGGAAGTGAACGAGAGATTCGAGAATATACACTTGGACTAGCAACGGCCAACGTGGAGGATCCTCTCATTGTTCACGAAACGAGTGTATACAAGCTATATTTTGACGAAGATGGTGACTTGTGGACTGCTTCTGCCGACAAGTCGGCAAAATGTCTTACGCGAGACAGTGGCTGGAAACCGAATATGACACTCGAACATCCAGACTTTGTCAGGGATGTGGTGGTCTTTGAACAAGGAGGTTGGGTTGTCACGGCATGTCGTGATGAAGAGGTTCGAGTGTGGAACAAAGCGGTATGTTTAGGCTCAATATTAATTTTGCTGACTGCTAACTTGAATAGACGGGCGCTCTTTATCATACCTTCACCGGTCATTTCGAGGAGGTGACTGGTTTACTCTTGATTGGAAGCTTGGTTGTTAGTGTCAGCATAGATGCGACAATCAGACAGTGGAGTCTCAAACCAACAGACTTGCAAAAAGCCATCGAAGATGCGAAAAAGAAACCTGCTGAAGAAGAACCGCCGAAGCAAGAATCCATGTTGACCGAAGAGGAGGAGCGGGAGCTAGCCGAGCTAATGGGTGATGACTGATCGCCGAGATGTTGCTTGGGAATCATGGACATGGTGTTCCAAAGATGTACTACTGTTCCACGACCACCAGGTCGATAATGAGCTGATCAACATGTACCATGTCTGTACATGTCTGCTGTATATACATCACGTGACCATTCTTGGCACCGCTGTTTGCGGCCAAGCCGGTGCAGATCCAAGCATCATCCCCTCCTTCCTCCTTCGCTCCTTCCTCTGTGCATCTGGTCTGCCGTACAAACTACAAGGGCATATTATCCTAGCTTCTTCTGTCATCTTACTGTCCATTATTTATTACAAGGAACAAGACATGCTCTTATATGCAACGCTGTAGACGAATACAATCATCCTTATCTCTTAGCGGAACCAACTCCCGGTGGAGCGTCCATTTACATCATCGTTTCGTTCGGCGGGGACCGATAGAGCTACCCCTCGACGCGCGACGAAGCTACGTATCAGCTCTAATCTCAACTTCGTTAGCAACATCGGTACGAGGACACGTGAATCGCTTCGACTTAAATCAGAAGAGCAAGGGCTCAAGGTCAATTGTGCTGCCGAATATGGCTGATAAATCCAATGCACGCTCCGAGGAGCAGCACGCTCCAGCTGATGCCTTGAAGCTGGTGAATCGTCTTAACGAAAGCCGATCTCCTTATGTAGGTCCTAGTTCCATTGCATTATGTTCAGTATGTTAATATAGAGAAATGAATTAACGAGAGTAGGTCCGAGGCCACATGAACAACCCAGTTGCCTGGCAATTATGGGACTCGAAATCGATTGAACTGGCAAAGAAACATAACCGGCTGATTTTTGTCAGTATTGGTTACTCGGCTTGTCATTGTATGTATTGCAGTTACGGCTGTATGAGTTGATACTAACAAGTCATAGGGTGCCATGTGATGGAAAAAGAATCGTTCACGTCGACAGAAGTGGCGACCATCCTCAACGAATCATTCATACCGATCAAAGTTGATAGAGAAGAGCGACCGGACATTGACGACGTGTACATGAACTACGTGCAGGCCACGACTGGCTCGGGCGGCTGGCCGCTGAACGTCTTTCTTACTCCGGATCTCGAGCCCGTATTTGGAGGAACATACTGGCCGGGTCCACACGCAAGTTCGCAGCAATGGGGAGCTGAAGGTCCAATTAAATTTGTTGATATCCTGGAAAAGCTGCGCGACGTCTGGCAGACACAGCAAGCCCGGTGCTTGGATAGTGCAAAGGAAATAACAAAACAACTCCGCGAATTTGCAGAAGAGGGTACCCATGCACAACAAGGAGCCAAGGGTGGCGGTGAAGATTTGGAAATTGAGCTGATTGAAGAAGCTTTTCAGCATTTTGCTTCTCGTTATGACCCAGTATATGGTGGCTTCGGCCGAGCGCCTAAGTTTCCTACACCAGCAAATCTCAGTTTCCTCATTCGACTTGGTATGTATCCGTCAGCTGTGTCGGATATTGTTGGACAGGATGAATGTGTGAGGGCAACAGCAATGGCGACTAATACTCTCTTGAATATTGCTCGAGGTGGAATACGTGACCATATTGGACATGGATTGGCGCGATATAGTGTCACGACCGACTGGCTATTGCCCCATTTTGAAAAGATGCTTTATGACCAAGCTCAACTGTTGGATGTCTATGTCGATGCTTTTCGAGCAACGCACGAACCAGAACTGTTGGGTGCGGTCTACGATCTGGTGAGCTACTTGACAAGTGAGCCAATACAAGCTTCGACCGGTGGGTATTATTCCTCCGAGGACGCCGACAGCTTACCTACGCCGAACGATACGGAGAAACGGGAGGGGGCGTTCTACGTGTGGACGATGAAAGAGCTTAAACAAGTCCTAGGACAGAGGGATGCCGGAGTATGTGCACGACACTGGGGTGTGTTGGCAGATGGCAACATCAAACCTGAAAATGATCCCCATGACGAATTCATGGACCAGAATGTCCTGTCTATCAAAGTCACACCGAGCAAGCTTGCAAAGGAGTTTGGTTTGAGTGAAGAAGAGGTCATCAAAATTATCAAGACAGGAAAGCAGAAGCTCCGAGAGTATCGAGAAAAGACGCGCGTGCGACCTGATCTTGACGACAAGATTATCGTGGCATGGAATGGATTGGCAATTGGTGCACTGGCAAAGGCTAGTGTGCTACTGGAAGAGATTGATAAAGTCAAAGCACAGCAGTGCAGAGATTCTGCGAACAAAGCAGTCGAATTTATTAGAAAGACGCTATTTGAGCCATCAAGCGGTCAGCTTTGGCGTATTTATCGTGCTGGTAGCCGCGGAAATACCCCTGGGTTTGCTGATGACTATGCATTTTTGACATCTGGACTTATTGCAATGTACGAGGCAACGTTTGACGATAGTTATTTGCAATTTGCAGAACAACTACAAAGTGAGTCATTTTTCCGTCAGGGGTAGAAGTAAGCTAACATCTGACAGAACATCTCAATCAATACTTTATTGCTCCAGGAGAATCTGGTGCATCAGGCGGCTACTACACGACATCATCAGAACCCATATCAGGCGAACCGGGTCCATTACTACGGCTCAAGAGCGGTACTGACTCGGCAACGCCGTCAATAAATGGAATAATTGCGCGGAACTTAGTACGACTGGGAGCACTTCTAGAAGACGATAGTTACCGACAACTAGCACGACAAACCTGCAGTACGTTTTCGGTGGAGATGATGCAGCATCCTTTCTTGTATGTGAATCTACTAGATGCTCTGGTTGGTCTGGAGCTGGGCGTTCGAAACATCACTGGCGTTCTAGCGACGGATGTTGTGGCCACAGCAATCCAAAAAGATGCAGCAGCAGAGACACAAGCAGATAAGGATGCCGCAGACGTCGTACGTGAACGAGTCCGCGCAGAGGCAGGCTCAGCAGCGTCTACATCCGTGACGACAGTGTCGGTAGTCGACATCCGGGGATCAAATACATCAACATCAGCATGGCTCCAGTCGCGAAATCCGTTATTCAAAAAACTCAAGCCTGGTACGCCGCTGAAGAATTATTTACTTGTCTGTGAGACGGGTAAATGCCAGATGGTGGATGTTTGAAAAGTTATATAATTGTTTGGCCTATATCTCGGTATATTGCAGTATTTGGTTGTTTATATACTCGATTTAGTTTAATCTGTGAGTCATATGTTTTGTCTCTTGTTGAAAGTTTGCCAACAGATTAGTGTTTGGGTGTACCAAACTAGAGAGTTCTCAAATTATCATGATTTTTCTCCATGTTGAGGTGTATCCTTGGAGTTCACATGTGCCTTACACATTGAAACCTCTTACATGATTTTCTAGAGCCTAATGTCTGAGCATCTGAGGAAAAATTGCACATTCTGAGTATTAACTTGAACATGCCACCATGAGACAAAGGAGCCTCCTACTGCAATTCGCAGACATCCATATCGTGACGATGATGGAACACTCCGCCCAAACAAGAGAGTCAAGCAAATATAAGACAGATGGAGAGCAAATGTCTAGGATGGTTTCCATTCTACTTCAACACTTCCAGCTCTACGATCATCATCATCATCATCATCTTCTTCTTCTTCTTCTTCTTCTTCTTCTTCTTCTTCTCTTATTCTTCAGAGCCCATCAGAACAACTTCCAACCCAACCCAACAGAAGCAGAAAGCAGAAGGGGAAAAACAAAAGAAAAAAGAAAAAAAAAAGAAAAGGGAGACAAAGATGCCCTCCCTCCACATATCCTCCCTCATCCGCCCCAACGTACTAATATTCCTCGACATCCAGGGCTCAAACTGGGAACACTGGCTCGCCCAAATCCGCTCTGATGCCATCATATGCGATGTATGGCAATACATCGAGCCGGCCATTCCGATGGATCAGATTCCAGCTCTCAATCCGCCTGCTCGTATAACCTCCGCAGGGGGTTTTCTTTATACGTGAAGATGTAGAGGAAGGCAACGACAATAATAATTTCAGGGCGGCGAGTGACTGGGCCGTGTCGCGCATCCTCGCATACGACCGGGTACGCGAATGGAGATTGTACGATGAGGCGATGTATTCGCTTAGAGTCATTAGGGCGTTTATCCTGGCGACGGTGCCGGTTGGCTGGGTTACGTATCAGGGGGTTTTTGGTGGGAGGCCGTTGGGGGATGTGAGGAGGTTGTTGGGTTCGTTGAGCGAGAGGGTTGCGGTGATTAGGGTGAATCGTCGAGATTGGGTGATGCAGGGGGCGCAGCGGAGGGTTGGTGGTGGTGGTGGAAGTGGTGGAAGTGTTGGGGTTGGAGCTGCTGCTGGTTTTGGTGGAGCTGCAATTGGGACTGTTGGTGCTCCCTCTGCTACTGATAATGATGGATTTCAATATGAATTTCCTATGCAGGGGTATTGGAATTGAGTGATCTTGTACTGGGAAGTTGGCGTCTTTTGCTTATTTTGATATGTATGTATTGATACTGTCTTTGTCTTGCCTGTACTTTCTGTCCATTTTCACGAGTATACGACACAATATGTACCTACAGTAGTTATGTTCAACCAGAATTCATGTTCCTTTCCTACAAATGTCTTCTGGGAAATGCGAGTACAGTAGAACCTGGCTATAACGGACAGAAGAGGGCCATCCACCGTCCAGATCCAATATCGAGATATTCTGATTCATGTGATAATGGGGAGCACTCTCCTTACTCATATGAATGATATCTAGCCTGAAATCAATATGGTAATTAGGGTCTTCTGTTCGTTATAGCCAGGTTCTACTATATGTGACAGGGTTCATACCGTTACTCCTGTATACAAGGTTAGTATAAGAATACTGTCAGAGATAGAGAGGGGGGCATACCATGCTCAACACCAGCAACACTTCCCTAAACCAAGACAATCTTATTAGCAACTACATTTCAGAACGAAGATCGATACATGCCACTTAATCCACAGCAACAACGCCTCTCTCGACCCCAACTGACACTCCGCAATCCCCTGTCAATAATTCCTCTCTTATCGTCTTTGTTACTACCATCGCTGTCTTCGAGACCAGCATGATACTGCACCAACCCCTTCTCAAAGTGACTCGCTGCTTCATCATGAAATTTCACACTACACAAACCTTCAACGCAATGATCCATCGCCCTTACGCCAGACGCAAGCCATAAATGTGCAGGCGTGGTAGCTGCCACGCGCCGATCACACAGATTCAAGATAGGAGAACCAGTCGGATGCCGGAAATACTACTTTTTGCCATGGGAGTTTGTCCCGCTGGCATACGAGTTCTATTCGCACGCATTCAAGCTCATGGGTACACAAATAAATTTTGTCGTTGGAACTTGTCATCGCCGGCAAGACCCTGTTTTTGGTCGACGAGTACTTCCATATCTGTCTCCGAAAAGCCTGGTTTGATAGTTGCGCTGGGCATGACTTCGATCTTGCATGCATAGAATACGAGCCTGACCAATTGACACGACGGCATCAATATCGTCGGATTGCACTCGATGCGCGATATCATGTCGGCGTAGGGAGAGTAGCTGCCTGCGCCAATCTTTTTCTATATGTGGTTCCACTACCGGTTATAGTCAAGACGAGTTTCCAGGTCTTGAATAACGGCGGTGTTTGTGTCGAGGCTTCTGCTGACTACTAGCAAGACGCGAGTTGAGTTCCATTCTTGCAGTGCGCTGGGGATATCGTCCAGGTAGGAGGCGTTGAGGATGGCGTCGTGGCCGTTGTGGGAGTCGAGGGGAGTTGTTGGATTCTTCGGCGGGCCATTTTGTTCGTTGTTTGGAGGATTGATTTGAGTTGGAAGGAGTGGGGGGTAGATTGAGATATACTCGTAGTATAGACAAGGAGATAAGGTCCCTCAGCCCGATTCAGCTGAAGACGTTGGAATTTCCACATTTGGTAGCCATGCTTACCGCCTACCTATCGTAGAAACGCTCAAGGGCCAATAGCTGAGCATACAAACAAAACGGTGTGCATTCTGCCGGCAGTATACAGAGTGACGTCATGGGAACCAACATGAACGAACAGATCATACGTAGCATAGCTAGCCAATGGTTGTGGGTTACTTCGACTTGAGTCAGTCAGCTTGACCTTAAGAGCCAAGAGCGAATCAGAAATCCTGCTCTGCAAATGTAAGTCAGAAGCAAGGTCAACTCAATCAAGGCATGAGGGACCGCTTATCAGCTTATCGATAACATGCTGACTCGACAACAAGTCTTGTGGCTGTCACTACAAGCATGTCCAAAATTAGACCCCGATTTGTAGGCTCTTCTCTTTGTTAATGGCGTTACGAGGCTGACATCCATGCAATAAAAGACAATAAAGTAATTGCCTGAGGCTCGACATTCGACGATCATGATTGGCTGTTTCGATTCCCAGGTACGGACAGCTGATTGGACGCGTGGGAAAATCTAGAGAAAAATTAATGGAACTCGTGAAAAATTAGGGCGGGGGCTTCAGTGATTCCAGCGGGGCCGAATCGACAGGGTTGCTTTGGCGCGGTCATCAACGTGAAACAATTGCTGGGCATATTCAGGGTGTGGCTGGCCTGGATGTTACAGGATAACGTTTGTTTATTGTGTATCCGTGGAGATTGCAGTCAGGATGGTTAGGAGTCAGGACGGAATGTGTGCTGGAATGCCATTCCCATGGTGATCCCGACTGGCACGCATACAGGGTACTCGCCCATGACATGGATAAGCGCCGACATGTGCTTTGGCAGTAGTATCGGTTCCCTGCAGAAACCGAGAAACGACGTGCTGTGTTAAATGTTGTGTTAGATGTTTCCTTTTGTCTTGGAAGTCGAGAGCAGAAGAAACAAAGGCGTCAGGTGAAACAGCAGTTATAATAAGAAACAGCCAATCATTTTTACGGCGCAAGCGGGACCTGACCCCTTTGCACTAAATTCAGGGGACATAGCCAATCAGCACACCGGCTGCGGTATATATGGCCCCACTATGCGACACCCCCCTGCGCGCTTTGATTATCTCCATCATCTTACTTTCCACACTGAAAGTATCTTGGATTCCACCCTCACCAACCATCTCCTGATGCCAGACTCTCGCCGACACAGTGGACCCTCGAAACATACTGGAACATGCTAGTCTTGCACCATGCCAGCACATCAACTCCCACAGAACTCGTCACCATACTGATCCAGGCTGATAGACATCATCCGACGATCGATCTTCCCCGCCATCGTCGACCATGTCACAGCACGTAGTACTAGTAATATCGTGTAGGATATCGTCAGATCTTATATGACTCGCCCAGGTATTCTCGGCTACAAATAAGCCAAGCCTTTGACTTGGGACCCTGGGCACCATGTCACTGTCATAAAACTTTGCCCCAAGTCCAGACCGTCGGACAGACTTAGGCACGGGGTACTATCCATTTTATGATTGTTTGTTCCACCTCATTTCCGGCCTGATCCCTGCCCTGCCATATTCAATACGTACCAGCTTCGTGATGACCACGTACTACTCCGTATGCTTATTAGAAGCTACTTGATACAAGTTAGCTGGTATTAGGTGGCTTTCACGTAATTTCGAGATCGGCACAGGCCCGCGCCTTCCCTTTTCGTGCCAGTCCCACTCGCGCCTTCCAAACTTTATAACTTCTTGGGTCCCTTTCACTCGACTCGCTACCGTCGTTTCTTGTTCACTCTTTGAAAGACTTCACTTCCGTTCTTCACCTCACTCTTTCAACTTCTTCGCTGTTCACTCCTTTACAGCGTTGTTTCAAGCAGTCGATCTGCTTAGCCGGTCCTTATCATATCCTCGCCTCGCCACTCGCAACTTCCTGGAGAAGCAGTTTACTCGCAGTCGATCTGTCTCAATCGTGAAATTACAGAAGTCGAATCGTCAAAACTTCAATCGTCAGAATCAAAATGAAAGGCTCATTGTTCGTCAGCGCTTTGTGCGTTTTGGGCGCTGCTGCCAGTCCCCTCAACAAGCGTGTTTTGGTCACTGATATCGAAGTCACCGTGGTCACCGTCACCGTTACTGAAACTCCTGGGGCTGCCACCTCTGTGCCTGCATCGACCACCTCTGTCGCAGCCACCACTGCCCCCATTGCCGGCGCTGCTAACTTGAACAACGAATATCCTAGCCCAGTATGGACTTCGACTGAGACTGAAACAGCGGTAGTCTTGCCCTCGTCTACCTCATCTACATCCACCACCGTTGCTCCTGAACCTATTACAACTGTTGCTCCCGCACCTCCCACGACTGCTGCCCCCACCACCACCGCTATTGAGACCAGCTCTACATCTAGTGTCACACCAACCAGCACTGGCTCTACCTACCAAACCTTGATCCTCGACTCTCACAACATCCACCGTTCCAACCACTCCGCTCCAGCTCTTGCCTGGAACGAAACCTTGGCCGAGTCTGCACTTGCTTTGGCCAACACCTGCGACTACCACCACGATACGTAAGCCACCACCTCCGGAGTAAATCAAAAGAACAACCAGACTAACGAATATAGCTCCCTTGGCCCCGCCGCCGGCTACGGTCAAAACATTGCCTATGGCATTGCCTCGGACAAAGTCGACGAAATCATCACCAACATGATGTACAACGACGAAATGATGTACTACCAGGGATTGTACGGACAAGCCAGCCCCGACATGACCAACTTTGAGAAATGGGGTCACTTCAGTCAGATTGTCTGGGTGGACACTACCAGCGTCGGCTGTGCTACTGTGACTTGCTCGCCTTTGGCCGAGTCTGACTCGACTATGTCCTTGCCATTTACCGTTTGCAACTACTACCCAGCTGGTATGTTTCCTCTGATATAAAATCTGAAACGGGAGGAATACTAACGAGGATAGGTAACTACGGCGGTGAATACGACGTCAACGTTTTGCAACCATTGGGCAACTCCATGGTCGTCGCCTCCTAAATGTATGATGGTATATAACAAAGTCAAGATACATGGACAGTAACTTTTCTGTAAAGCTTCGCATCTACTGACTTGTTCCATCTTGATGTTCATATTCATGTACATGCTTTCGTTTGCATCCATTTTTCTTTCGATTCTTTTCTCTCCATCTCTCTGGAAGATCTTCTTTGGTTCGATCCTTTGAATAAAAATTCAGTTATATTCTTTCAACGCGCTGGCTGCGTTTGCCCTAGGTTTTGGTAGTAATCAAGACGGGATTTTATTCTGCATGGTTTTATTTGTAGTTCGACATCTATATTTAGAATTACTATATAGTCAGTCTAGTCAGTCTAGTTCATGCCGCCGGACAATCACGCCATCGACATGGGAGGTTTCTCGTATCTGAATGCTTGTCTATAAAATGTCAACTGGTTTCAGAGTAGAACTTCACGACTGTAGTAATTGATGCCAAAAATATGACCTACTTGGGTAATTCAATTGATTTCACGGCCATCAATTAAGTTTCTTGTCTCTATCAAATTCATTCATATAGTTATCTCTTGGGAACAATCTTGGAATCTTGGAAAGAAGCCATGACGAACATGACGAGGAACGAAAACGATACCATTGCCTCAAACCTCTTGCAGCAACTGTCACAAACGCCATATGCCTGCTCTTCACTCTCGCGGCCTCTGAGCAGCAGGGACGGTAACCTCGTTTACCGCGGTGTTTTGGCTACACCTCTCCAGGATGGCACGGCAATGGTCAAGAGCGTCATAATCAAACATTCTACTACTACAGACAGTAGTGAGCCCAAGAATAAAATCTTCGAGGAGGTTCTACTCAATGCACTTACTCTTGCTCCGTTTTCGCCCTCGACCGATTCCAGCATAGTAGTTGTTAGGACCCCGCGTCTCTACATCTACGATCCCGAGACGAATATGCAGATTATAGAAGATTTTATTAATACTACGGACTTGAAGGCTGTCTTATTCTCGCCCAACGCTCAGGACTTGCTTCCCCGCTCCTCACCGGGGTATAGTAGCGCATCTAGTATTGGCTATAATCTAGGCTCCTGGCTCCGAGCATTCCATACCTGGTCATCTACTTCCACGGGACCAGAAACGGCTTCTTTGAGGGCCCAGATGTGGCGGAATGATTGTATGCGAAAGCTCAAGTATCACTATACGTATGATAGTGTCCTCAGGGTTCTAGGGAAGTATCCAGAGATTCTGTTGAGGGGGTTTGAGGGGACGTTAGAGGATTTTCGGGATGGCATTGCTGAGGAGTTTGGGATTGCTTCATCATCATTTATGGAAGGAGAAAAAGAGAAGGGAAGAGAGGAATATGGGCTTATACATGGCGATTTCTGGATGGGAAAGTATGCTCAGTTACCCAGCCCCTCCCCCCACCTCTTTTGCATTATTCAAGAGATCTTTTGATGCTGAGAACGTTAGCAGTATCCTTTTTCGTAACCCATTAAAAAATAACGCATTGAAAGCAGTAGAACTCTGCATAATAGACTGGGAATTCGCCCACTACGGCCACCGATCCACCGACCTCGGCCAGATATTAGGTGACCTCTACGAACGCAGTATCTACAACAATCTCGGTCACATCACCCTACCCATGATGGATGAAGTGGTTAATGGCTACGGCTCTGTAAGTGAGGAGATGGCGTTTAGGACAGCGGTTTATGTGGGTGTTCATCTTGTTAGTTATTTTGATAGACGGCCCAGAAGGGGACCGAGGGCCGTTGGCGAGGATGTGCTTGTGGATGGGTTGAGGGTTGGGAGGGATTTTATTGTGAGAGGGTGGGAGAGAGACAGAGATTTTTTTGTTAGGGGTCCTGGTGGCGCATTGGGGTCGCTTTTCAGAGGGGAAGAGAGTATGTAATAACTTCATACTGTTTAGAGTATACTCAGGTGCAGTTATCATTGAACATGAGGGTTAACCTGACTGCCGGATCGACGGGAGTTAGGGCTATATTATTGGTGCCCTACGGGAAACGCATTTTCCAAGTCAATTCCTGTTTTGTCAGGACAAGTTATTTAGCGAAGATATGAGAAGAGAAAGATACTGGCTACTGGCTCCGTCCAGGATTGGAAATTCCCGACGGGGAAACGTGGAGAATTCAGGCAAGAGTCGGGGACCCCGCACAAAATGCACACTTCTCCATAAGCTGTGTTTTGTGATGACATTTCTGCGGCACAGCTTCGAGATCATCACCTGGTTGATCCTTCCAAGGTTGTTCTGTCACTTTAATCTTCCCCGGACGCAAGCCTCAGTCGCGAGAATGGGGGTTGGCGGGGAGGCCGACGGGGTAAGAGATCCGAGGTACATATGTAGAGATGGACTCATATAAAAGCGAGTGGTGAGTAAAGAGACGTCACGAATCGCATTGTAGGTTCTGCTTACAATGAACCGAGTCCGCGGTATATGATTTTGAACAAGAGCCAGAAATCAGCGCCGTTCGCGTCTCACCTCAAATATGCTAATTATACACTGGTTTATGGATTGTCCCCGAGGCTTTCTCGTGTATGGCGGTCTCACTTTACTATCTTTCTTGTTTGTTTGTGTGCTCTGGAGGTCAAAATCAAAGTCAACCGCTCTAGGAGCTCTACCCCCTGCACCCCCAGGATGGCCACTACTCGGCAACATGCCCGATCTCATCAAAGCCGGTTCGGCCAAAAAGCTACACATTTTGATGCAGAACTGGGCCCAAAAGTACGGTGAGGTGTACCGGGTGCGAGTCGGTCCAGTCGAGCAATACATGCTCAACTCAGACGGAGCTGTGAAACATCTTATGGACAGAAATTCGGCACTTTCGTCCGCCAGGCCGCGTTGGATCGTGGCCGGGGAACTCCTGGCAAATAACTGGAGTGTTCTTTTCCTTAATGCGGATCATCCAAGATGGAAAGCGCACAGAAGGATCATCAATACGCATCTGGCGAGTCGTCAGAAGGCTGATTCCGTGCTACCTATCCTTTACCAGGAGACGTTGCAATGGATGCACGAGGTCTGCCATGATATAGACCGTGGAAGTGACAAGCAGAACGTGTGGGCAGGCTTACAGCGATACACCTACAGCACTTTCGCTCGCCAAATGGTCGGATTACCTTCGCCGAACCCTGATCATGAATCTATGAAATATATGCATCATTCAGCAGAATTGCAGATCCTTGCAACTTTTCCTCTTGCTAATTTGGTTGATCTGCTCCCCTGGCTTCAACGTCTTCCTCTTTTTCTGAAGCCTTGGGAGCGTTGGGCGCGGAAGATACATGCTGATGACGTTCCCAGATGTACAACGCAGCAGCACAGCAGAAGATCGATGGAGCTGTGGGAGATTGTATCCCCACGTGGGAAGATTTTGAGCGTATACCTTACGTGCGATCATTGATGAAAGAGACGTGGCGCTGGAGGCCGCCAGTAGCACTGGGACACGCTCACGTAACGACAGAGGAGATGGAGTACAATGGTTATATTATTCCGAAAGGTGCCAAGCTACACATCAATGCATGGGCCATAGGCCATGATCCGGCCCGCCACGAGAATCCCGAAGAGTTCCGTCCCGAGAGGTACGATGACGACGACACGAACAGTCTGCAGAGCGCAAATCAGGCAGACCCATCCAAAAGAGACCACTTCGCCTTTGGGTCCGGAAGGCGAATGTGTGCAGGGATCTCAATCGCCGAGAGATCTCTTTCAGTGGCGATTATGCGCATTTTGTGGGCTTTCGATATTAAGCCAAAACCCGGTGTAACGCTGCCGGCTGAATTTCCAGGAGAATTGCCTGGTGTGGCTGGAACGAGTATGCCGGTTGTGTTGATTCCACGTTCAGCTGAGAAGGTGCGCCTGATTGATGCGGCGTTTGAAAAGGGGCATACTCGGTCCTCTAGCAGCGGTTTTACAATGGAATGATTCCCCTCTCTGGGCTGTTATGGAGTGCTTGGAAATGGCGAGGAGAGGAGGATGCCTCGCAATGGCGAATCCATTACTAACACTTGCTTTTCTTGTTTCTTCTAGCAAGAATAGTTGTCATCGTGTCCTTTCGGGTGTTGGATATCTAAGATTTAATGAACAACGAATGCGGGTAGATTCTTAGTGACATTGATTTCTATTCCATGTTGCAAACTGCTCCTCTCCCGAAATAACCCCGTTATATGGTAGCAAATAGACTCCATGATTTCGCTAGAAAGATCAGACGTTTATTCGGAGTGAAGTGGACCCTCTTCGTACGGTAACCGGTCATTCCTTTTATACTCAAACGATCGCACCTGGCGTTCTTTTACTGTAAGACCAACCATATACGCTAAACCGTGGCAGAGGCGAGACCAAGGCTGACGCGATGATAAGACTTTGCGGATCTCTGCAAACAGTCGATTGGCGCTCCTTTCGCCCGTAAGGATTCCAATGCCAGTGAGGTGGATGCGAGCATTCTCACTGCTTTCCACCCATGCGTTGATTTCATATTCCTGGTCCATACGGTCGATACGCACAGGAGCAACTTTTACTGTATCAATGTCATTGCTCAGTGGTGCCGCCTCGTTCAAAGCATCAAATGCGGCAATATAAAGCGAAGCTATAGTAATGCTCAGTGGCTCATGACACTCAAACTTAGCTCTGTCGTGCAGATCCCGATAAACACACGCCGCATGCCAAAGACAGCGTCGAGCTGAAACTCGATCTGTATGCATCCAGTAATCCAGATCGACTTTCGCTGATTCGGTCTCCCTCGCGGTTGCCTGCCATCCCGTAAGCGCAGTCAACTTTTGAAGGGGCACTTTACGGAGAATATAAACAATATGGAAGACGACCATACTGGTTTGAGCGGGAACCAGAGACCTCGTAGCGAGGTAACGACTCGTGAAGACCTCAAAAAACTCATCCACATTCGCCGTCATTATGTTGAGCAAGGGCTTAGCTCCTGGACCGATGTTAGTTGCGTAAGCTGGGCCACCAATGTCTGCACGGTCTTTGTTTAGACTCACCATGCAAAAGTGGCGAAAATGCGAGTTGTTCTGTCGCGGTTCTTTCCTCTACATACAAGGCTAATATGAAGATCTCAATATTTGGCCCATGCAAGGAATCAGTAGTCTGGATCTTGTCATCGGCGCTCATTGCATTAGCGAGGGTGCGCTTCACGCCTTGTCCATTCGCCCATCGGATGTGCCATTCTTTTGCACTACGACATCGCCAAAGAGATTCGTCGCATGGTAGCCTGTTTAGCAGGCTCTTAGACTGAGGCAGAATCCGAAATTCGAAGAACAAAAGTTGATAATGCTCGAAACCTATAGTTCGACCCATTAACTTCCTAGCAGAAAGTAGTTTGTCAGATCAACATACGCATGATGCACAGCGCCAGACGATCATGTGTTTCCTGGACAAGCCAATTCCTCCATGTTTCCTCAATATTGGTACTGGGAAGAAGCGCTACTTGCCTTTGTGGAAGCGAGTCGAATAAAGTCAAAATTACATTCTTGTCGCGTGCCAACCTGTTGAGATGTGCAGTCGAACCTCCAAAGGTCAGACAGACGGTCATCAGAAGCATACTTTGAACGAACGAGACAGTGGGTGTTTCAAGGTCAGCAGGAAGCTACTGGAATTAGTATTGACAGCAACAAAAAAAAGAGACGGTGTGATGTCGCTCACGTTCTGAGATATAGCTTGAGATAAGAGGTCCTGCAAATCAGCCGCGTACTGCTCTGCAAAATCGATCGCGGAATACCTGGCCCCGATGGTGGCAATGGCAAGGAGAAGGATCCACGACGTATGATCATTGTTCATCATGTGTGGATGTACGAATGGATAGTAGCGATCAAAATATTCGAAGTAGAGCTGTACAAAAGTATAGATCATTTTGAAAGAGGGAAAGGGTCGGCGCCCGTTGCGTTCGTGCTCACGTTGAAAACGGCGTATGCATTCATAGGCAGCGTAGTCAATTTCTTCAACATGACAAAAGTCTTCTGCTAGCAGAGTATCCTCATTACACACTTCGACGCTACTCATTTCATTAGGGTTCGGGGGACAATGATCTTGTTGTAATGGCTGGATGTCCTTCAACCAGGACGTGCAGTCCCAGGGTATCATTAGCCAGTGCCTCTCGTTTGTTGCGTAACTAAATAGCTTACCAGATCAAAATCCATTTCCATACCCATGAATGTCTCCCAGGTAAAGGGCTGGACGAATGGATCTGAGACCCATTCATCATAGCCGGCATCATAAGTATTACTCGATGCCAAATCATTATCACTCTGTGAGAAGTCCAGGGAAGCCAGGCCCTTGTTGCTAAGAGTAGCGAAAGGTTCTATTGCTTCAGCTTCACGGGGCCGGAGCTCTGTGGTTGGTTTGTCGCTGTCTAGTGACAGGTTGCTTGCTGTCATTCGCTGGAAAGAAATCTGTTCAGGATTATGTGGATTCCCTCTGGACACTGATCCGCATTTTGAGGCGGGATATTCGCAAGACTTGTCTTTTGTCTTGCAACGATCGCAAGGCAAGGCCCCCGAGCAGCGCAGTTTAGATCGAGCACATGGTACGCAAGCAGCGGGTTTCCGGCCATTTCTGCTTGCGTTGTTCTCCCAACTCTGGTCATGTAACTCATTATGGCGTAAAAGAGTGTCTCTTTACCGTTATTAATATCTGAGCCATGGCACATAATTGGCAGAAACAGTTTAGTATACCTTCTTGAGAAAGACTTTGAGCAAGATTGACAGGTAAACGGCTTTGAGCCCGTATGGCGCTGTTTGTGTCGATCCAGATGTTCCTTGCGGCCAAAATGCTCGCAACAGAATGGACAAGAGAACCTCATTATAATTGATGAGTTGATAAGTTAATGGACAGTGTGGCATCTATCAACAAAGCTGCGGACGCGTCTCCTGGGGCTCGCTAATGCAAATACTAAGATTCTAGCCAAATAATTATGATGGAGATGAAATAGTTGTGCCTTTCTCATCCATTGACTTTCCATCTTCCCACGCCTGTTGGGAGAAACTAAGACATCAAAGGATTTGCGGGGAGTTGAACATAGCCCTATCAAGGGGACATCCGGAAAAGCCGAGTCCGGAGAATCTTTATGTAAAGTTTCCTCTCCACACCTTGTGCTCGAAATATGTGTCCTTGGAATATCGTCATCCAAATTGGCTCTCAGAATCTGCTACAATGTCTCTTAAAAACCCCCTCACAGTCCTCTATAAGGAGGTCGACGGCAGCAAGATCACTACCGACTTGTATCTTCCGTCCGTCATCTCGGCTTCTCCGCAAAAGTATCCTGTTGGTGGGTCTATGAAGCTCGATGCATAGTTACTGCTATGATTCAATCCCACAATGATACTAACCTGATTCCAAGTCATCGACATCCATGGCGGCGCCTTCATGCTTGGTCACTCGCGCATGGTCTCCCTGCCACAGATCGACGACTGCCTCGAGCGCGGCTGGATTGTGCTGGTGCCGAACCACCGATTGTGTCCTGGCGTGAACTTGCTAGAAGGGCCTATGCAGGATATTCGCGATCTGCTGTCATGGGCGTACGATGGAAACCTAGACGCTATTCTCAAGGAACAGGGGCCGTACCGCGCGGATTTGGAAAATGTCGCTGCTTTCGGGACATCTTCTGGTGGAACTCTCGCACTGGCACTGGTGAGGGAGTCAAGACCTGTTTCATTCATAACTGGTCACTATAGACTCCACCTTGGAGACTAACGATGTTGAAAATTATAGGGCTGGAACGTCCCCAAGCCTGTCAAGGCCATTCTATCTCTCTACGGTGCCGTGCACTTCACAGACCCCCTGTGGACCAAGGCCCTCCCACATGTCGCAGCCAAACTACCCCCAAATCTCTCAGAATCGTTCCTCAACAGGATCTACGACCAAAAGCCCATCCCGACCGACAGCTCAGTCTCTTTGGAAGGGCAAACCGAATCCGGTGTCTCCAAAGGACCCGATTTTTCGAGACCCCGCGACGCTTTCGCATTTACACAAATCGCCTCGGGCACTGTTCTCTCCGCCATCTACCCGGATTCACGGACCAATATTGACCCAGACTTCAAGAAAGTCGATCCTGTCCAGAATGTCTCTAGTAAGTTTCCGCCGACGTATATCGTTAATGGACAGGCAGATACTATGGTGCCAATTGAGTTGAGTCGCGAGTTGTTGAAGAGGCTGCAGGATTCGGGTGTGAAATGTGGTATGACAGAAGTTCCTAATGAGGAGCACACTTTTGCAGCGATGATGAAGGTTGGGTCGGAGACTTGGTGGTTGCAGAGGCAGGGCTTTGACTTTTTAGAGGAATTTATTGGGAAAGGTCCGCAATAAGTTCCAAGGTTACTTAATGGTACGGTATGTAAAGATTGTTATAATCAAGTTTGACTGTCAATCTGCCGGGTCGTTAGATGTAGCTTTTCAGATTTGTTTCTTATGAAAACAAACATGCAAGGTGACTATCCCATTTACAGCCATGCTGACGACCAATCATCCGGAAGGAGAGACGTAAGAAAAGGAGAAGAGGGGCGGGGGGTATACTGGCGTTTGTTGAAGAAAAATGATCAATTGATATGTAGCCTTGGAGAACTTGTCAATTGCAAATCGTAACGAGGAAGGGCAAGACAGTTTGTGTCCTGCTTTATCAACCAAATATCTTTATGTACAACGCCATGTCCCTCCCGTGCCTTTTCTCCGTTCCTTCCTTCTGTTTCTCTCCTCATAACTGTGCTACCTGTCTTTGCTCATTGGTTCGTTCGCGTCCTTACTGCTTAGTTTCCTGACTTTTGGTATACCTGCGTGTTTCCATGAATCAATTCTGCTTGCAGTATAGTCATGGATTCTACTTGGTCCCCCTTCTTCTCCTTTTCTTACGTCTTTTATCTCCAATGATTGGTCGTCCTCTGGATATTATTTCTTTTGAGTCGTCTAGGCGTCACCAGGGAGGACAGGATTAGCGTGCTTACCCACGTAATGGCCAGCACAGTTGATTTTTTTCTGATAGATGAATGTAAGAGAAGGGGGAGGTCGTAACGCAATGATAGGCTTGAAAAATGTCGGCATCAGCCCTTTTTTGTCCATGATAGAGAAAGGTAGCTGATATTTTGAGATTCCTACAGACCTCGTCGCTCGCAGCTTCAATCTTTCAGGCGTTACTCAGATACGTATGTATCAATTTGTATGCGTAGATAGCCTCTAATATGCCGTGATTGTCTCGAAGTTGGCATAGAGTCCTATAGACCGAATATTCCAAATATAGATGTTCCTTACAAATCGACTTTTCGACATGCAGATAATAGCATCAAATAGTTCAGAGCAAAGCAAAGTCATCATATACGAGATTGGACGTTACGCTGGAACTTGACAAGATTTCTCGTGAGCCCTGGGGGCGTTCATCAGGTTCAGGAAAATAAATCATTATAATAGTATGAACATCAGCAGTATAGTGTCATATTCTCTTAATAATTAGTTAAATGATAGAAAGCCCTTTAAGCTAGGGTTAATATTGGGCTAACCCTAACTCAAGGATCGATCACACGCATCATGCAATAACGCCTCGTCCAGCTCGTTACGTCATCATCGTTTGTGATATTAGCAGGCGAGATATGCATTCTAGGAGAAAGTGCATGTTCTGTCGCCAATATACCAATCAACGTCATGTATGCAGAAACAAAAATCATCCAAAGCAGTAATTTCGACGGAGCAGAGATCCGAAAGAACGAACCAACAATGGTTAAGCATATCATACACATTCAAACATTCAACGCTCATTCGTCGTGTTCTAAACACACGGTAGTACCTACGTACTAGTTAGCTGTAGGTAGGTTGTAACTAAGCAACTCAATATCGGTTAGACGGTATACCCCGAGGTCGGCGACCATCTTCGTTTCGTTCTCGGGGTTAGACCATGCATTAAGTTGATTCAGTCATCGGGGTACCCGACTGGCATACGATTTCCGTCACGTTAAATGGCTGAGCTAAGATCTGGCACTGGCAGAAATGCTAAAATAATTCCAAATCATTGTCGATTTGAACCTCATCCATCAACCCTCGCTCTAGCCTTTTGTGGTGCTAGTGTGGTGGGAAATTTACGCAGGTTTGCGTAATTCATGCATGGTACGTGTAATTAACGTACCGTATGTATCAGATGTAACCGGCATACGGACAGCCCTACGAACATGCGGCCAGTCAATCCTTGTTTAACTTCGGGATCTTTCCTTTGGAGATGAGATGAAAGAAATGGAGATGGAACTATGGTACAAGGGATAAGGGGTGAGCGATCCAGGGCCTTTTATGGTTTGACTCGGTGTTGAACTTGTTCGGCGACCATATGCCGTATGTATTAAAAAGTGTAATACTACTAGATATTCCGTACACTATGTATGCCGAAACATCGGATCTGAGAGATCCACCCAGGTAATCATACGTGAGACTTCAAGTGGATTGCGAATGAACGAACATGTGTTCCTAGCTGCTCGATCGTGACGACCTCAGCGCTAATCATTGCCAGGTAAGACGACAGAAAAAGCAAGGAGTCGAGTATTCCAAATCATGCTTCATATAACCTAAGTGAGAAACAAGGGCAGAATCCTTGTACGTATGTAGTTGTACATCTTTGAAATTCAGATTAATACTCCGTGCATTGTTCTAGCCTTCTAGAAGGCTTATTGTCTTACATTAAAGTAACTAATATTGCTGGTTTTATAGATCGGCGTCCTCCCTTGTTCGCCGAACGGGTACATGTAGTACATAGACTTTGTTCGATACGTACTATATAGTACTAAGGGGGATTAATACATGCATGAAACTGGTGTACACATCTCGATACGGTATTTCTGATCCATGGTTGCGTGCCGGCATCTAAAAGCGTATGCAGGCAACTGGAGCCCGGATATCTCACATGTGGATCTGCAACTTTAATACTTGTACCATTACTATGGATGACCATTGACCAATATTAGTATAATTATAGCCTGTCACCAGGATCACAGCCTTTTGCCTAGACAGGTAACCCACTACGTGACCTGCTTGCGTAAGGTGCAGCTGTCAACTTTTACTGGTTGGATGATTGATGTGAGCCTCTGAGTCTGAGCCCTAATGGGTCCGTCGGTTTCAACTTACTTCTGTCCGCTTCGATGAATGATAGACTGCGCTGTCTCTTTTTCTGGAGTGGGACGGTTCTTATGATACTGCATCGATTGGACGGATATAACAGCTGCCTGTCAACATTGAATTAGGGTTTTGTCAATCTCTGCCCACTTGAATCTTGTCGATACGAGCGACTTTCCGCAATAAAGTCGACGATCAAGTCAATACATGACAACAACGACAACGACAAAAGTCCAATCACTGCTTCTACGAATCACGAGAACATGATAGAGTGCTCTACCACAGGACTGGATCGACATTTAGTTCTCCCAGAATCCGTGCACAAGTAGACCTGGAGTGATACCTGCAGCGTACTTTGTGATATGACCGGCCCACTGCTCTAGTGCCCTTCAAGACCTCTCCTCCCACGCGTGATCGCCCACGGAATATCATATCGATATCTATCTAAACAACATACCGGAGCTCTGACTTATTCAATATAGAGATACGATGCAGAACCACGACGAACATACCAATACTCCGAAGGCATACGGATATCAGAACCTTGACCGGTGAAACTGGCATATCAACAGAAACATCAAAGAAATATCCAAGGGTAGTCATTCTATACAAATCGATACTTCTCCAAAAAGTTAATACTCGCACCCATGGCTTATCAGACTCCCTCATCAGTCAGCATCCTAAACCCGACAATTCAAGCCCCTTTCTATCAGAACCAATACCCTTATAACTACGAAATTAACAATCGAACGACGCAACTTGTACACCATAGACAAACAAACACGATGAGTCAAAAGATTCAACAACTTCATTCCAACTACTATATCCGAGCATACTACCAATACTTTCACGATGCACATCCGTTGTTACTGCCATTGCAAGCCCTTGAAGGAGCCCTCGGAACACAACATATCCCCGGAAAGGTCATTAGTGTGATGAAATATATCGGAAGTCATTTCTTGACAATCAACAATACCACCACAGAACAAACGGATAGCCGTGGCCATAGGAGGAGGTTACCGGCCGAACCAACCCAATCCCTCGGTAGGGGTGACACCGCAAAACACGCCCTAGAAACAGAAGCATTCTCCTGCCTCTCACGCACAGAAGAAGACGGCTACCAAGTTCAATGCATGCTCCTCCTATCCATCACCGCGCACGCCCACGGCAACTTTCTCGATGCAATCCGCATCATCAAATCCGCTACGAGTCTGGCACTCAAACTCGGTATGAATCGGCACTCATTCTCCGTGGCACATGGCTACGGCTCCCCGTTGTTGGAGGAAATGTGGCGAAGGTGTTATTGGGAGTTGTTTGTGGTGGAGAGTCTTTTGTGTGCGTTGATTGAGGAGAGTGCGGAGTTGTATAGTGTTGTGTCGGAAGTGCCTTTGCCTCGTGATGAGGGGATGATGGATTTGCATTTTTACAATGTAAGTACCTTGTTATTTCTACAAAGACCACGGTATATTGACGAGGAAAGGCGCCAAACCCCGGACGACACACAATCCAAGACCTCCTCAATCACTGCCAGAATCGAGCCCAACTCGTCGACCCTTTACCCTCATTCGCCTATCGAATTATTGCATCCCACTTCCTAGGCTCTGTACTCGCTTCTCGCCCCAACGAGCCAACAACAATAACAGCAAACGAACTCGAGAGATTCTACCCCCGACTAATCGAGCATGTAGACCACAAATCCTCCATCGGCGGCATAGTCTCGCAACCAGATCACATTGCACAGATGCTCTCTCAATCAAAAGTAATCGCCTGCTCAGCAATGATTTATTTCTACCGCCAAACCTCAAAACTGGCACCTATAAAACTGCAACGAAATCTGTTCTATGACCAGTCCTCATCTTTTTCTGGATCAAGTATCGGCATGCCCGTATTCCCGAGCAGTTTCATCCTTCAATCCAAGCACCCCCCCATCAATAATAGCAACGATAACAAATTGAAATCAAACCCAACCTCCGACCCATCAAGCATCCGCCTAATCTCAACTGCAAAACATCTCGCCACCCAACTCAACAATCCGCGCCTCGTCCGCGGAACAAGCCCCCTGATCATCGACGCAATCGCGTTAGCCATGCTCGTCGAAATGGCTGCTCTACTAATCCCGTCTCTTGACGCAACATTGAGAGAGAGGCTAGAAAACGAGTTTGGGAATTCGTTGGGAGTGCTGAAGAAGTTTGCGATGAGGTGGCCGTTAGCAAAGACGGTGAGGGATTTGTTGGTTGATGAGTATGAGAATTTGTTTAGGCCTGAGAGGGCTCGATAATCTTCCTTTCTTACCTAGGGAGTGCTTGATGATCAAGCTTGGATGAGCGTACTCGTTTGGTGTTTTGTGCCTTGTCAGGACCTTCGTTGACGGCTTCTTTGAAAATTATCTTAGCGTTCCTTTTTTGTGTGGTTTTGAAATGAGCATGGCGTGTGTCTGTCTGATTGTTTTATATATACCCTATATACGTGGATATCTATCTATATTAACCCCTAGCTATAACAAAAAGAAGGCCTAAAGCTTCCAACATCTGAACCCGATCTCTACATATGTAGAGATTTTGATTCATATAGAACTGGGGAGCACTCCAATATATCAACCTGTCTGATTGATAATGATTTCGAGCACGCTCCGTATTCATATGAGTAATATCTAACCTCTAAGGAATCCCCAAGCAGCTGTCCCGGAACTGATCGAGAGCCTCCACCCCCTGACCGCTGTACAATTCTTCCTCAAGCCATACCTTTCATTTTACTATGCCATTACTCACAAACCAAAAAAAAAAAAAAAACAACAATAAGACCCTCTTACGTCCAGCTACAACCGAATAATCATCCACCGAAATTCATGGCCGTTACCGCATCGGGCCTAGCGCAGCCCTAACTACTTTTTGTAACTCTGGGCGATGCTGCAGTTTGAATTCACTGCACTCCATGATTGATACTCAACTCATTTATAATCTAGGAATATGTTAACTGAAATTTTTATTCGAAGGTTTTATTATATCTAAGTCGAGACTTTATAGTCGAAAGCTGCGCTGCTCAGATGAATGATGTTCGTCGGTCTCAGGGTTATTCATGTTAGTACGTGTATGTATCTGATTTGGGAGCTTCGATGGAACGATTGGCAAGCTATTTTACAACGTAAAGAACTCAGAGTGGTGGAAGTAGATACTTTAGAACGCGTAATCAGAGAGATGTAGTCATGGAACGCCAGCGATGCGTACCTAGATTAGTTGTGGATTATTGTACGGATAGATCAATATTAGACTTCTATTCCTCTTTCGTCTGAGGTCTCTGGGTCTCTGCGTGAATCGATTCTTGAATTTCCACCGCTATGTACCATATGCTAAGTTATCTGACTATTCCTGTCGATCTATTTCGTCTGCCTATCCCATGATCTCGCTCATAAGACATAGATCATGCAAGTCTCCTTAAGCATTCAAAATATCTGCCCGATGCAGCGCTAATAATATACACTGCGGTCATTCGCAGATACTTGGTACGATCAATTGCAGACAGGGCAGACGGGTGTCAGTCCCGGGGACACATCGCGGTTCCCGGATGTGGTTGCACGGCATATGCTCGTATATGCATGCAGGAGGCCAATGCCGACAGAAAGAAAAGAGGTAAAATATGCATCTCCGATGAGATATGTGCATTTTCTTCAATGTCTAATACTCCGTTCGTGTTGGTGGTGAATGAATGTAGGGTTTGACGTGTATATCAATTGGTTCATCCAGATTCAACCTCAGATATGCGCGGCACTGCCCACCAGTCATGGTACCGCCCTGCCGAACCAACATCCGGTATCTCAACCTTGACTGGCAACGACCCCCTCCCAGTCGTAGCCTGAGCAGAAGACGACGCCTTTCTAAATACCTTGGTAATTGTCTGAATCGCAATACTGGCGCCTATACACGCTCGAAGTGAGTTTTTTGTATCGCGTTGCCAGTCGGCTTCAATAGCGGGTCTGCGCACTGCTTCACCGCTATTTTGCTTCTGTGTTGTGGTCGTGACAAAGGCGCCCTGCGCAAGGACCGCTTCCCATGCTTTGCGGGCATCGGCGATTGCTCCGCTGGCTCTGTTGAGTAGATCGCTATCACTCTGGCCCTTGAGTGTGGCGTTGTCCTCGTATTGATCGTATGAGATCAATTCCGGTAGGCTGATAGGTAGAAAAGGCTTCATGCGGAGTTCGTATCGGAGTCGGGCGCTGGAGTATGCGGATTGTGAAGCTGCGTGTGGAAGAACCCCGTAACGCTCGAGGAATACGTATAGTGCTTGAAGGCTGAGAGATAGAGTCTCAGTCGCAATGAGCAAGAGGCTGTGACGACCGAGGGTTGTGAGGGCTCTTTCAAAGGCGGCCTCGTTGCCTCTGAAACGTTTGCTTCTCCTGCCCTCGGCCTGAACGAACGCTTGTATTCGTTCAATGTGGAGTTGGTGGCTGGAACATAGATGCGACAAGTACCAGTACATTCCGCCGAGTTCCTCTGGAGCGTAGATGGATAGCTCGAATCCCATTTGGAAGATAAGTTGCATTTGTTTTAGTTTTTCATGGTATACCCAGCTGCCTAGTGGATAAGCGTATGTTGACTGGCCGTTTTCCAGTGTTAATGGTACTTCGCCGGTCAACGTTTGAAGATGTGTATCGAGTTCTTCAGCCTGCAAACCCGAATTAGCTCTAGGTCTCTCTGAACGTCAATTCGCAAGATGGTGCATACCTCAATTTGAAGATTATCCCATTCCAGAATAGAATGACACAAGGCACGGCGTACTCGAGATCGATTCAAACAGGACGTGCGGAATGTATCAACAAACGGCTGCGACTGGACATTAGCTAAGACACAACTAAATTGACTCGATACAACTTACATGAGCAACACGAGCCACAAACGACTCCATGCTCTGGTGTATCTGAAACCGAGGATCACTGGGCACTTCACACTCTTCGTTTTCCGTGTCGAGCAACGTGCTCAACGGTAGTACAAGGTCTCTGAGGTCATCATAAAATAGCTGTTTGACAGACTTGGAGCCTAGTATCTTCATCTCATTCACAATGAATGCTTGCATGAGACAGCGGATATAAATTCCAGGGTTCGGCTTCCTCGACGCAATCGTCCAAACGCAGACCTAAACATTGTCAGACAAGTGATCTGTAAGGTACAGGTGCGATACATACTCTCAAGTCGCTCGGGCTGCTATAAACCAGTATTTCATGCATATCAATAGCATCCTGGAACAGCCGTTTTAAATAATTAATCGCAGCCTTGATTTCAATCGTCACCATCGGCCGAGGCGGTATCGTGCTCGCCAGCTTTCGCTGAATCTTCAACGTAAAAGATTCCGGAATGGGTTTCCCATACGTCACCGACTTCTCAACCGCTACAATCAGCGCCAAGCAGGCTTTAAAAGACTTTTGATCCTGTGAAAATGCCGCCTCCATATCCGTACTCAACGCTTCGAGGAAGTGGCTCCTTAACCGTAACCTATCAATCAATGCATCTCTGACAGCTATACTTATTCCATCCTCTTCAAGCTTCTGCAAGTACTCCACGGCAGCCCCGAGAAGTTTCTGCACAGGCTCGATATCAAACTCGCTGAGTAGACTGCGATTATAAAGTTGCGGAACGAAATCCTCTTCCTGGGCAGCATCAGAAACACTCTTCCCTCTAGAGACGAACGCATTGATGCCAACCTCATAATAATATTCCTGCGTAATCCTCCGATGGACCAGATCACAGGCCTTGACCAACCCTAGACAATATGCTCTCAATACAAGGTGTATCAGAGGTTGTTGTTGTTCGTTCTTCGATTGCGCCTGGGCATCGCCGCGGTGGAAGGTATATTCGTCGAAGGATTTGGGGACCGGCCAGAGGAGTTTGTCGAGGTATATCGATGTGAAGAGGGTTTGTGAGAGGGGGTGTCCCATATGCCATGCCATCTATGCACCATAGTCCTCTTTTTAGCAAAGTCCATTGTATGTAGCACGGTAAACAAACCTCATGACATAACAGCTGATCCAGAAGTCCCAGCATTTCTTCCGGTTGTAATTCTCGCATCACATCGTAATCATATTCGAGCGCTTCCGCATGGCTTTCACCGGGGCCTAGGTATCCACTGTCCATCTTGGAGTCCATGATCTAAAAATTTCCCCAGATGTGGTGAGTATAGAACGAGCATCGTCTGAATTTCGGGAGTATTTTCGGAACAAACCTCCAACGCCCCGACGGCCTCGAATAATGTGAAATCGGCATCTTTGACAAGCTCGCCTTGCTTTAATTCTGTTCAAATGTATGCATTAGTTTCGAGTGGTTGGTCGACTAGACGAAAAAGCGAGCCGCGGGGAAACAGTGACGCACTAGAAGCAGCGTTAACAAATTCCCGAGTAATGTCCCGCGCAACCATTTGCTGTGCTGGGATCAGACGAGGAGGGACGCGAGCTGGGTCATTTGGGATCATGGCGGAAATTATAAATGAGGTTTAATATGAGAGCATCGACATGAAAATGCGGAGAAGGAAGGGGTGGAAGGGAATGTCGTGCGGAGTGTATTATTTCATGAGTGGGAAAGACAGCAGCGGCTATGCTTAACTATGGGTCTCCGTGTCTGAGGCCTACGATGGTGAAATATTTCTATACCACGCAATACAGATTCTACGACAAACAATTGAGAAGAACACTCTATTTCTTCATGGAGATCGAAAAAAGAAATAGTCTCCAAGTATTGCTACAAGAATAAGATGTACATCGATCCCGCTACCCCGGCGATCTTTCCTTCGCTTTGCCAGATCACTCAATCGTCTTCTTTTCCCCCAGCTACTCCTCCAACCCGACTCGTATCGTAGGAATTCATCGCTTATTTCTCGGCGTGAGCAGCCTGTGCTTCGGCGTTGGCGTCAACGAGCTGCTTGACTTCGCCCTGCTTTCCGTTCTGTCCGTAACTGTCAGCTCCATCCATCCATCCATCCATCCACCCTCAAACCGGATATCCCTCAATGAATATGACTAACCTCCCACTTGGCGAACTTCAAATCGGATTGTCCGCGGCGCTCAGCATTGAGACGCTGAGTGTCCTTGAGGGATCGGCGAACCGCGCGCGCAGCAACGGCAAGGTATTTGTTGTAACTGTTTCCAGATCCAAAGCCTCCGGTTAGCGATTGCGACCGACAAAAGAATGCAAAGCGTTGTGGAAGGGTCGAATAACGTACGTTAAGCCGGCGGCTTTCCAGGCGGCAACCATTTTGACTGATGGTGGAGGATGTGTGGAATGGAGGTTCGTGGTGGAAGTTGTCGAATTGTTCAAGCTCATCTCGGGTTCAGATGGAACAAGACGAAAAGTTCCCCGGGATGTCACGTGGTACGGTCACGTGATATGGCATCGATATAGGCACGCGTAGGGGTATGATATTCTTGCTCATCGAGATAAAATAACTTTGATACTGGGGACTTCTTGAGAATGGAGTTTTGTAGTTTGATACAGTTTCGAAGTAACTTTCCTTGTTGGGTGGTTGTAAGATGGCTGTTCGTGAATTGTTTGCATTCAACACCACGACGCTTATACAGAGCCTGTTTGTGTACTGAATATTAAAGTATAGAATGTTATGCCAATTCACCTTATTTCTTACAATCATGAAAGCTAGCAATGTATATTTCAAGTAAGAAGCATAGAATAAGTCTTTGTCCCTATGGTAAGTGAGAAAGTAGCCGTCCTCTCACACATCAAAACTCACAGTAACTCCTCCAGCTTGAGCATCATGATTTCCTTTTTGCGTAACGCAACATGTCCAGCTTAACCCCACCGGGCACTCGAGACTAGTGCCCCGAGTCAAGCGGTCTTTTCCCAAAGGCATTCCCACCATCTCTCCCTCACCCACTCATCCTTCTCACTTTGGCTTTTGGCGAGGTCTGTCTGCGTTATCTTACCTTCATCTTCGATTCATTTTGGTAGATCAATAAGCTCTCTCTTCTTATACTTTACCAGCGAGCCTCAATCTGAGAATATTCTCTCGCCAACTTGACCGTTGAGTGGGAGATCTCTCCGCAGTCACCTCACTTTTTGTTCTCCTTTCCCCATCTCTTGGTCGACTCATCCTTTTCTTGTTGCCTATACTATCCTTACTTGGGACTCTTCTTGGAGTTAAGTTGACACTCACCTGGCTTGTGACGCAACGTTTTCAAAATGCCACGCGAAGAGAAGAAAACTTCAAATCGCCCTCCCACGCGTAAGCTTGTGCGATGGAATGGTATGTCTCACTCTCATATCCTCATCATTCATCCAATAATCATGAGATGACTGACATGTCCAGATGATCTCGACGAGCTACTTCTCCTCACCCTCCAGTCCATCTCCAACAAGGAAGGTCTACGGCTTCCTTGGGCAGAAGTTGCCAAGTCCATGGGCAACAATGTCACCGAAGGAGCAATCATCCAACACCTTGCCAAGTTGCGTCTCCGTCGCATCGAGAAGAATAAGCAGGTGCCTCCGCCTTTGCGTCGTGGTGGTGCTTATTCTGGTGCCAAGGTATCAGAAGCTCCTGTGACGCCTCAGTCTCCAAAGGGGAACCCAGGGGACGTGACGGAGCGTCAGGCAAATCAGCGCAGTCAGCCTAAAATCAAGGTCGAGAAGCGTTCCGCTAGCAGGGTCACAGACATATCTTCAGACAGCGATGAAGAATGGACGTCTGGTACTTCCAAGAACAGGAAGGCTAAGCAGAAGCGCGCTCAGAAGAAACGCAAGACTACTCCAGTGGAGCCTGAGCCACCAGTCGAACACGTTGTTAGTGACGACGATGGTACAGTCGAGACTACCGAGACTTCACAGAAAAGCGATGAATTGGTGGCTGTCGGTGCTGACTTTCTCGAATTCCTCAGCGAGAACAACAAAGCGCAAGAGGAACATCGCGCAACTACTCCTAGCGAGGATGAAGATCAAGGCGACACACAACAGTCATTGATTATCACACTCAAGCCTGGTACCAACAACATGCGTCGTCTGAAGTACAAGGGCACTGGCGTGTTTCAAGACAGAAACCCGGAACAGCGCTGGGAACTGCCTCCACCCGGTCCCAACGGCGAGTCATGGGGCTTCAGCAGGGACTACTATGGGCCGATTCCTCAGTCCGCTCAACACTCTCACAATCCTGGTCTCCTCCGCGGCGAGTGGCCACGCGAAGTCGCCATGAGACAGTATGAAGCACCTCAAGCAGTGACATGGTCACACGAGACCTACCACCCAGATCCAAGACTTGTGCATCCTGCCGTGTTCCTAGAGGATCCAAACTGCGAGCCTCAGTTGCAATTTCATCGCAAGCTACGCATTGCAGAAGAGACCAACCCTGGAGCTCGAGTTCTCGACCAAGCAACTCCAGCGTATCAAGCATACGTCAACACACACCGTGAGCTTCCAACATACCGCGACTCGAGCTGGTCGACAACCGCAACACCACTGGCCCAGCATCTTTCTCTTCGCGATTCAGGTTACGGCAGCGAGTTTGGCGCTAATCATCCACAGACCCAAGGCAAATTGGATACCCGTCAAGTTTTGGATACCGGACACGCCTCCGGAACAAATAACGATCTTGTGAAGGGTGATGATGAGCTGCCGCCTGGTAAGATCTTTGCTGATGGCATGATTGACGAAACCCTCGTCTCGGAAGCAGCAACTGCAGACTGGTGGCAGCACTAATTCTTATATACCCAGTGACCACAAACCACCCTGATGACCCAACGGAGCAGCTGGCAGACAACGAACAAGACTACGGAGCCGAGACTTCAGCATTTGACATGGATTACGAGAGCTTTCTGAATCCCATCGATGTCGACGAGATTGCCGACCTTTTTTGACGCGATGACGGTTGCATATTGGAATTGGCATAGTTTGCTTTGCGACATTTGACTTGGAGCTGGCTTTTTGGTTTTTGTTGTTCCGGGAAAGAGGGAGCTCACGATGTGGATCTTTTTCTACAGCACCTTTTCTACAGACTAGATGCTTGTGTTTTTCTCTGCACATTCTTGGCATTTTGTTCTCAAATCTCTGCAAAAAGCATTCTACTTCTCCTTAGTGTATTCTACCATTCTTTACTAATAATGACACTTTTCCTGCTTCTAATGACAGCAATTCGTTGAAAATAGTGTGGAGCCACGTGACCTGCCGGTTCTATGAGGTTCTCCGTGCCTCAGGCCGAGCCGGGCCAGTGCCAAGACATCTGGGGAATCTAGAAGAAGCTGGAAAATTTTCGGTATTTTGGTCGGCTTCATCCTCCTTCTCTCCATTCTATCCTCTACTTCTCCTACTTCCTCCTCCTCCTCCATACTTGCGGCGTCCCAGCTGGCTGTGTGCTCTATATTCTATTGCTTTTAATCCTTGTATTCCTTTCTATAATTCCTTTTACTCCCATCACAATGCAGCGCGCTTTCTCCTCCAGATCCGCTCTTACCCGAGCTCCTTTCTCCAAGCTCAGAACCTCGGGTGTCACCGTGCAACAGCAGCGATTTGCCCACAAGGTGCGTCTATCCTCATCAAACGAAGCTATGCGATAGCCAATGCAGATAGCTAACTTCTATTAGGAGCTCAAATTCGGCGTCGAAGCCCGTGCCCAGCTCCTCAAGGGTGTTGACACTCTTGCTAAGGCTGTCACTTCCACACTCGGACCAAAGGGTCGCAATGTCTTGATTGACCAGAGCTACGGTTCTCCTAAGATCACAAAGGGTATGTATATTGAATTGGAATGAGGCTGTATTCGTAGTCACCTTGACAAATTGTGCTAAGTTTTGTAGATGGTGTCACTGTCGCCAAGGCCGTTGTCCTCCAAGATAAATTCGAAAACCTCGGTGCCCGCCTCCTCCAGGATGTCGCCTCCAAGACCAACGAGATTGCCGGTGACGGTACCACCACTGCCACGGCTCTTGCTCGTGCCATTTTCTCCGAGACGGTGAAGAACGTCGCTGCCGGCTGCAACCCCATGGATCTTCGCCGCGGTACCCAGGCCGCCGTTGAGGCCGTTGTCGAATACTTGACCAGCAACAAGCGTGATATCACCACCACCGAAGAGATTGCTCAGGTTGCTACCATCTCCGCCAACGGCGACACCCACGTTGGTAAACTCATCTCCAATGCCATGGAGAAGGTTGGCAAGGAAGGCGTCATCACTGTCAAGGAGGGCAAGACCATCGACGATGAGCTTGAGGTTACCGAGGGAATGCGCTTCGACCGTGGTTACACATCCGCTTACTTCATGACCGATACTAAGGCCCAGAAGGTCGAGTTTGAGAAGCCTCTCATCCTCCTTTCTGAGAAGAAGATTTCCGCCGTTCAGGACATTATTCCCGCTCTCGAGATCTCCACCCAACTCCGCCGCCCTCTTGTGATCATTGCCGAGGACATTGACGGCGAGGCTTTGGCTGTCTGCATTCTCAACAAGCTCCGTGGTCAACTTCAGGTTGCCGCAGTCAAGGCTCCCGGATTCGGTGACAACCGCAAGAACATCCTTGGCGATCTTGGTGTTCTTACCAACGCCACTGTCTTCACCGACGAGCTCGACATCAAGCTCGACAAGCTTACACCTGACCAGCTCGGTTCTACTGGCTCCATCACCATCACCAAGGAAGACACCATCATCCTCAACGGTGAGGGCAGCAAGGACTCCATCGCTCAGCGCTGCGAACAGATCCGCGGTGTCATGGCCGACCCCTCCACATCCGAGTACGAGAAGGAGAAGCTCCAGGAGCGTCTTGCTAAGCTCTCTGGCGGTGTTGCTGTCATCAAGGTCGGTGGTGCTTCCGAGGTTGAGGTCGGTGAGAAGAAGGACCGTGTTGTCGATGCTCTCAACGCCACTCGTGCCGCTGTTGAGGACGGTATTCTCCCAGGTGGTGGTACCGCTCTTCTTAAGGCTTCCGCCAACGCTCTCAACAACTTGAAGGGAGCCAACTTCGACCAGCAGCTCGGTATTGATATTATCCGCAAGGCCATCACCCGCCCTGCCCGCACCATCGTCGAGAACGCCGGTTTGGAGGGTAGCGTCATTGTTGGCAAGCTTACCGATGAGTATGCCAGCGAATTCAACAAGGGTTTCGACAGCTCCAAGGGTGAATACGTCGACATGATTGAAGCCGGTATCCTCGACCCCCTGAAGGTTGTCCGCACCGCTTTGGTTGATGCTAGCGGTGTTGCCTCCCTCCTCGGTACAACCGAGGTTGCTATCGTCGATGCTCCTGAGGAGAAGGCTCCTGGCCCTGCAGGTGGCATGGGTGGTATGGGTGGTATGGGCGGAATGGGTGGCATGGGCTTCTAAATGCCGTCACCTAATAACCCGTCTATACCGTCTTGTTTGTCGATTTGAGCGTGTATTGCATTTGTAATATGGCAGGTTTTTCATACGTTTTTCTTCTTTTCTTTCTGATGTGTTACCAACCTCAAACATTTTATTCCCTCCGCTTGTCACGGCCAACCTGAATTACTAGAAATCTCCGACAACATCTCCACTCAACGCTCGCATTTATTTTCACTTGAACTTGGCGAAACTAAAGAATTATGGCTGGCTTGGTTTGGAAAAGCTTTTTTACTGTATTATACGTTACCATGTACTTTAATCTTGCTCTCTGAATGAAGGAAGACGAGTATCGATTTATTCTACATGCTCTTTTGGTCTAGTCTGCTTGTTATAGTCTAGATCCCCTATTTCCTAGGACGTAAATATAAACTCCTTGACTTGCCAGTTGGCTGAGGTACAGTAGTAGTATCTTTCCACTCATCTATGTCCTGTTCAGCTTCTGACTCTGACTTCGATAACCCCCACTGCCACCAAATATTGGTCTCCCAAACATCTGTTGCCGTTGCTTCGCAACATCGCGAAAAGCCGACAACATAGCTATGGCGGTATGAGTTCTGAACAAAAACGACAACTGGACATATAGCAAGATTTTCTTACATCGTCTTTCGACTCCGGTCCCAAAGGAGGTTATCTAGATCCGAATCGAGATTGACAATTTAAGCAGATGCACATTGGCTTGAGAACATAATTAGCTATTGCCGGGGGTTTGTCAAATAGCAAAGATGGATAGCTAGAGGAGAGAACCTACGTCCACGCTCTTTTGAACGCTTGATAAATCTCATACCGGTCTTCTTTTGGTAGGTTTTTCCAAAATAATCATATGTAAGAGGAATGCCTGGTAAATTCTTCATCACTAAAAACAAGATATACCCTCCCGGAAGAGGGTCATAATCATACTGCTCTCCTTTCTTCCAGTCAAGCAGAGTCGGAGTGGATTTGCATCTATTCTGAGTCAAGGCCATCAAAGCCGGGAATCCGGCTCTTGAATATCTGGCTAGATGGGTTGATGCTTGCAGACGTCTTGTATTCGGCCACGTGGCTTCGGAGCTGGCGTATGGTATCTGCATGTAAACTTTCATCATGACAGACTCCATTGCACCATTGACACATTCAAATGCGCCCCATGCCTCCGTAGGCCTGGGGTCGCCCTTGTAGATCCAGGCATTCGGCTGGTTATTGTGTTCGGTCACCTTGCTGGTGATCTTCCAGTCATTGTTGGAATCGAAAGAGATCACACGTACGCGCTAATGGCAGTCCCATTCCGTACGTCCACATATGTGCGCGTACGTGCACATCAGATCGGTGCTTCTGCACCGAATCATGAGACTGATATTCCAACACTTACATAAAGATTGACACAGACTCTGTCGATGAAATCGTGGATCTGACCGCGACAGGATCGGCTTGAATGAAGGTGGGTAATTTGATTAGTACGTAACACAAAGACAAGAACTGTGGGGTAAGGGCATGTCCAGCCTGACCGAAGGTATACAATCTTCTTCCCGATAATATGATCTTAACTTTTCCCCCTTTTCTGCAAGAGCCTCATTCAAGATGTTGAGTACAAAAAATATTCACTGTGAATGTGGCAAACTATTCGCGACGGTCAGAGCTATAGAGCAACATATGGCTGCTTCACGTCGTCATGCTCAAATGAGACCACAAGAGGGAAGCCAACCTCAGGATTCGCATGCAAATATCACCCCAAAAATGAGTAAGAATAACAGAGACATGTCTGTCTTGCAGGCTGTAAGTTTAACAAGCGCCAAACGAAGAAGATGAAGACTTATATACTATGAGATACGCAGCCAACCCGAACTCCAGTCATCGTGAACGAGACGCTGCAACCAAAGAGCTTGGGTTTGAGAAATAGGCCGATAACTTTTGTCAAAGCCGGAGTGAATTTGCCAACCAAGGGAAAACGAAGGGAAAGAGTTCCAAAGCACAAAAGAGATCTATCATACCACTCCGAACGGCATATGAATACTGGTTCACCTTATACAAGTAACGACTATATTTTGGATATAGGAGATAATCATGTACTTTGCGACAAGGATTGCGGTTGGTGTGGTCATTGTGCAGATAATATTGAATTTTGAATTTGCTTCAACGATCCGCTGCATGTGGTTTGGCATTGCTGGAATATACGGCTAGTGTCAATGCATCAGGATCGTGACTCATGATAAAGGATTTTATAAAATCTGTCCGGATAGTACAATCCAGGATCCTGTTACATCACAACAACATAATGGAAGTGGTTATGATATAGTTCAGGTTGCTGCAAGTCTAGCCTTGAAATCAATTTAGAGAATCTTACCCCTCGCTTTAGATACCATCCTTCGTGGAATTACAAGTTCTCTTCCTTCTTGCATGAATACGCATGTAGCATGCCGGGCTCCTGAGTTTGGTATCAAATTTTCCACGATGGCCAATGTTTGCGACTCTGGATATATGTGCAACGGACATATGCAATCAAATTCAAAATGCGACAGATATTGGCTTGAAGCTGGCATGGGAAAAATCTGTATTTTTAGGCGCTATTAGGCATGTAACGCCTCATGTGAATCGGATCATAAGCTTGCAGGTCAGCCAAGTCGTCGCTTTTTAGAAACTTTCAAGGCCAGAATTTGATGCTATACACAGTACGTATAAGGCTCTGAAGACAAATTTCGTCTCCCTGAATCGCGGTGTGCGTAGCTGCGAAGGTAGTTGAAGGTGTCCTTTTATCGCCAGTTCTTGTAAGTTCGGTGTACACGATAGAAGTGAACAATGAAGCCCCGTAGCCTGCCTCTCGCTCAGGTCATCAAACATATCGTCAATAATTATTGATCCGAGTTGTGGGCGGACAAAAGGATATTTTTTAAGTGAGTTTGTGTACGTTCTGGCGCGGAGCTCTTTTGGAAGGCATAGCTCCGAAATGAATCAGTTACCATTTCTTGTTCCATAATCACGTTGACCTGTTCCGATTCTCTGGCGTCTCCGAACGTCATTGATGAATTCAAGATCATTCATAATTGACCATGAAATGTTGTAGGCTACATCATAAATAAACTTTGATTATCGACGACGTAAGACCCTTCGCACTGCTTCTCTGCCATCTATCTTCTGCCCGTGCATCAAACCAACCTCCCCTTGAACACTTCAATCATTCAACATGAGGAACCGGAGCGAATATTATTTCGATGATCCATCCTGGATCGACCATGTGATCTCATTCCCCTTCTGCACCAGATCAGCCTGCTAATGACTGGAAGGTCATTAGCAAGCTCAGCGAGCACAATAACCAGTCGAATTCCGAACATCTACAAGGACGATCCCACGCCCACAGAAGCATGGGGTGTATATGAATGTGTGAACAACGCAAGTCCTATGGAGTTCGCCATGATGAAAATCTACATGCAGTTTGTACAACCTTCTTCCTATTGATGTGGTTCTGAATTTGCGAAACCAGAGATAAAACGTCGAGGAATTACCAAGAAATCTCCTTTGGGACCGCAGTCAACAGAATATGTAAGCCATCCGTCCTATGTCAACTTCTCACTTCATCCATTCATTCGGCAGAACTTGATCATACAGTTCCATTGGTCGTGCCATAGCTATATCGTCGGGTTTGCGTACAGTCGCGAATCGAGAGCTGCAGATGTATGGGATCCCGAGATCTAGTGAGATTGGATGTTGTCGGAGTCAGAGACTGAATTAGACATAGAGGGAAAAAAGAAACAGCTTTCTATATGTTTTTCCATAAGCTCCGAATATTCTTAGGATTTGTGATCCTATATGCAGTAGACTTTGCAGTTTTTAAACTGTAAGTGCTCTTACAAATATCTAGGTAAGACAAGAAAATTCTTCAGAAGGGAAATATGGTACGTGCCCCCATTCCTATAGGATATTCTATCAAACCTATAGTAATCAACATCTACCACATCAAATGCCCTTTCAACGCTTCCACAACATCTGCCGACTCTAGCTCAGGACCAAAAACAGTCAAAACATGCTGGTCAGGCCGTACCAACACAGTTTGTCCCTCATCCAACCTCGTCAAATCGCGCCATTTCTGCTCATACCCTTGTTCAAGCACAAAGTCTATTCCTTGAACGACTATTGCAAACGGCAAACATATGTTGGAAGGTATCTGGTCAAGTGCTTTTCCTACAATGGTTCTGATGTTATCGGCATGTTTCTCGTCAATTAGAAACGTAAAAGAGTCATAGCGGCACAGGTCAAGAGTCGAGAATTGTTTTTGAGCAACGCGTTCAGGCGAGAGTTCATCGACGTACGAGGAGTCAATAGCCGGTAAATCGATTTGTGTTGCTGTTGAATTGAGGAATCGAATCCAAGCATGCGGCAAACGAGCACCAGCAACGCATACCGGTTGATAGAGAGACGCATTATCTGGGATTCTACTGTCGCCATAGACATATCCGATATGCAACCCCAGATTGTCGAAATGTTCTCGCTGGCCTTCGATGCCTACTTGAATATCAACCATGACTTTGGCATCTTTGATATTGGCATGTAAATTACGACGAGCAATATCAACATCCGGGTCCGTGGTGCCGAGTGTTTTGAGAAGGTTGAAAATCTTTTTGCCATTCTTTACGCTTTGCTGTGAGTTGACGAGGGCTACTTGTCGTCTGTCGAAAGTGTAGGAGTCTAATAGCCCCGAGCCGGCGAAGCCCTTGTGTACGAAGGCGAGTTTGTAGGCCAGGTTGTGGACGTCTCCTAGGCCGGAGTTTAGGCCCAAGCCGCCTGTCGGTGGGAAGGAGTGTGCTGCGTCGCCAGCCCTGTTCAATATTAATGGTTGGTGAGATGCCCTTTATCGGCGTATGGGGAGATAATCACTTACAGGAATACGCGGCCGACCCGGTAGGTGTTCGCAACTTTCCTGCTTAGGATCCAAGGTCGAAAACTGAGGACATCATACTTGACTTTGATACCAATGGCTGCATCGAGCACCTTGCGGCAGTGTTGCTCGTTCCAGGATTCGACTGGGTATTTCTTAGACTATTGTCTAGTAGTCAGCATAGTTGTATCCAGAACAGTGGGGGTAGAGACTCACATCAAAATTGCAAATCAGCACTTGATTTCCAGATAAATCATACCCAATAATAAATCCAGAGACCAACGGATCCATAACCCAATGAAGCATACCGACGTTCTCTTTGACAACTGGACGGAGATCCGCATTGAAGTGGATTGTCATCATCGTTTCGTCTATGTTCATTGATTAGTAGGGAACCTTGAGTGGTACGGGAAAAGCAACTCATACACGAATCCTCTCCCTCTGTCTGAACGCCCAAGTAGTTCCGAACCGCGCTTTTGGCACCGTCACAAGCGACCATGTGCTTCGAATTGACTCTGTAGGTTTTCTTAGTGCCACGGTCTTCAATTGTCGTGATAACAAATTCACCGAACTGTGCGCATTCATTAGAGGCTTAGAGCATAAACGGAAGAGATGGCGTAAAGTCTCACCTGTTCAACACTGACAAAAGTGTGGTTCTTGCGAATCTCGGCATTGCTGCTATTAGCCAGCTTTTTGGCAATGAGTTGCTCGAAATCCGGCTGAGGGATATTGTGAATCATCTTTAACGTCAAATTAGTCAGAAGAAGATTCGATGTCGTGTATGGGGGAGGAAACAAACAGTAGGCGTATCATCCAAAACCTCAGGGTCCATCCGCTCATAAGGTAATTTGCCCACATGTTCACCAGCCAGACTAGTAATAAAATTCACCCAGAATGCATCTCTTCGACACGTGCCAACCTTGCGTATTTCATTGACATCTAATCCGGATTGACGGCATAGTTCGAGAGATCGTGGAGAAAGTGCGTGGGCTTTCGGGGCTGCGAGTCTGGTCGCGTATCTTTCCGTGATGAGTGATCGAACTTCAATTTACCAACAGGTTAGTATACAGACTTTTGTTGCTATTGGGAGGAAATACCGACTTCCGAGCCGATCTAGCATGTATGCCAAAAGTAGACCAGAAGGACCGCCTCCAATGATCAGAATCGGGACCTCCTCGTCGTATTCATCCGAGATAGACATATTTATACCTTATTCTATAGGGATATCCTATCGGATTCGAAGTTGATTCACAATTGGAGTATTGAAATAAATGAAGTTGGCCATATTAAAGCAATGTAGTTGTACATAGATCTCTTCCCCACACGCTAACTTAGGGCTATGCATGCACTCCCCACTTCTTTCCCACTTTCCCACTTTCTCTCCTCACCATCTCCATATCCCCCGACACAACCTCAACTTGCTAGTCTGTCGAACTTATGATGTCTCAAAGTCGGACTTGCCAATCCACATCATCTGCAGAGCGGCATGGAGTCAAGTGGAAATGGAAGTGGAAGACGCTTCAGCTGTCCTCAGTGCTACAAGGCCTACACGAAACAAGAGCATCTCAACGTTAGTGGCTGGCCTCCTATCAACTCGTTGACCTGATGCTAATCTAATTGTCAGAGACATCTAAGAACTCGTAAGTCGACAGTCAACTGTTAAGTTCTAGTACTAAAAAGGAAATAGATTACAACTCCAAGCCATTTTCCTGTGATCAATGCGGCAGAAGCTTCGGTCGTCAAGATGTATTGACGCGACACGTCAGATTACACACACGGTCGCCAAATAATCGAGAAGCTCTGGCAACACCAGATGTCAGTCCCTCCGCCATCCAGAACGATCAAAATGACGATGGGCATGCTTTCTCCCCAGTCACGTCCACAACCTGGACGGCAGCTGTGCCAGAATCGGACGAGCCGCTGCCACCACCACCTGCAGAGTCGGTCAGACAGCAGGTATCGACCAATTCCGTCGATGGGGTAGGGGTAGTTGATCCTGAAAACTTTTTAGAATGGCTGATGTTTGACCTACAAAACTCGTCAACGGTGCCCCTGCCACTGACAGATGTCTCCATGCTTTCACCGATGCAGATGGTGAGTGGACAGCGTCCGGGACAAGGGGGCGACCAGAGAGGCGATAATGCATACGAAGCAAGCAAAATGGCCGTTCGACAAATATCGACTATAATAAATGATCTGTGCAGGACCCTAAACTCAGATGCCGAGACGACAGGAGTTACATCCGATTTCTTCGACGCGTGCATACACGAGTACTTTGAAAGAGTATTGCCATCCTTCCCAGTGTTGCATGCGCCGACATTCCAAGCGCAGGATTGCATCTCCCCTCTGCTACTGAACATATTAGCGTTGGGCTCCCTCTTCGTCACAATGCCAGGTTCAAACGAGAAAGGAGAAATTATCTGGCGTCTGGCGCACACAGCGGTCGCCACGTCCTGGCAATCTTTGATGTCTCGCAAAGGGCCTTATGATTCATGTCATGGCGTTCAATTAGTCCTCGCGGCGCTCCTCGGTCAAACATATGCACTACTATCAAACAACCCTAGCATCCGAACAACTGCATTTGTTTTCCATGGTCTCGGATTCTACTGGGCCAGAACATCGTGCATGTACAACTGGTTCTCATTTCCGCTTGAAGATATTCCGACAAGTGATGCTCCCAAGGAGGAGAAGATGTGTCGTTGGAAAACATGGGCAGCAAAGGAAACTCAACGCCGAGCCATTCTCGGGCATTACATACTAGACGGGCTTATTGCTCAGTCCTCGGGATCCGCACCCAGTACCCGGCATGTTATCAATTCCATCGGCACGGCGTGTAGGGAAGCTGCGTTTTCCGCCCAGACTGTGGAGGAATGGATCGTTGAGATGGAGAGTTCAATTGCGGTTGAGCAACCGATTTCGTCGATCTATGCCTCTCTTTTGTCGCCGGAGTATATCTCGTCGCCAATACCGCTGAGTGAGTTTTCGATATCGGTTGCTTTGGAGGGTTTGCAGTCATTGGTATCGGATCTGCACGAAGCAACCCCTCCGGCGATTGGGATCACGTCCCAACGAGAGATCATCTCTGCCCTGATAAACCTATACGAAGGAAACATAATGACAGTGGGACTACGTCCAGCTCCCGAGTGTCTCCCACTTCTATTACGATGGCACACAATCTCATTAGAACTCAGCGCTCCCTCCACAGCTCTATTTCAGAGCATATGCTCCACACACAAATCACTGAAACTTTCCAGTAGGGGTCCAATGAACAATCATATCCAACAGAAACCGATAGACCTGCACCGCTGGTCCAAAAGTGCAGCTGGCATGCGAGCTCTACTTCATGCAATAGCCATCAAGCAACTTCTATGCGACATCCCACCTTCCCGTGCTCTCGCTCCACATATTCCCAATGCAATATTTGCATCCGCCATTATTTTCAGTGCCATGTGTCTTTGTGGGATATTTACAATTAGACTTCCGACGCATTTTCGGTGGCAGGATGCTTGGGGTACTGTGCTCAATCAGAGTCCGCCAGTCTATTCTCCACTGGGACTCTCTGTCGGCGGTCATGAAGAAGAGACGAGTGCTGATGATGTCCTCGAGAATCTTGACGCTGGTGGCACAATGCCGATGAAAACTGTTCATTTGTTGAATGATATCAATTTCTTGCAGCTCAGTTTGAAGACGACTATTGCGTCTAGGTGGACTCTTTCGGCGGAGATGGACGATATCATCGGACAGTTGAGTAGGCTAGCTCATGAGCAGTCGGCAAGTGCTCGTTAGGATAGTATTTAAATCTTGTATGAGTTACGTTCTTTGACAATGTCTCAATATATGTACTCTATTTACACTCTGAAGAAGTACAATGATTCAACAACACGCGTGGACACATTTCTTTCTTATTGACACTCTATGCTTTCTTAGATGGAATAAGTGGGAGCAAAATATAAGAATCATACTCCCCTCAAGCTAAGATAGTATGAACACCCTTATTCCTCGAGTCCGGCAATGGATCCATTGGACTCCCTGAATACGTTTCGTTGACTTGGAGCAGCAAAGACTAGGTTTGATTATACTACCCTGAGAAGACAATTGAGGGGTTTCTTATACTCCTTGCAAAACATCACAAATGGAGGAGTACCTGAGAACTAACTCCTCTCTACGGACATCTCACTTTCGCTTTCTAGGATTGCCAATTAGGATGGCTGATCCTTTCCTTGGGATAAGAGCTCGGCAACTCGTCCGACTTTTTGAGCCATGCTACCAATTCGAGTTTCATCCACTCTCCGATCTCGTTCTAAGAAACTTTTTTTATCAATATAGATGCCTTACTCATCACCATGTTATGGTTATGACTTGTGAGAAATTGCCATATGAAGGTTAGGGTCAGACTAAGGATCTTGCCGTATATTCATAGTCGGACAAAACATTGGTATTGAGAGTGACATACCACCAACTAAATGAAATGGGTTTTGATAAAGTAACTGATCTTACATCTACGTAGCCATAATAAGGGCATTGTCTCCTTTCAACGCCTTTGTTTATGACATACATGACGCAAACAAAGTCTCGGGCAAGGAAGACATATGAAAGTTAAAAGAGGAGTCAAACCATGAGGAACAAATGATTGTATTGAAAATAAAATGCGGCAAGCCTCTAAGATACATGGGTACTTGGCTAGTTTTTCAAGAACAATGCAACATTGAAGAATGTATGATCAGCGAAAATGATGCAAGAGGCAGGAACCATCCTAGATGAACGATCAAAAAGCTGGATGATGAACTAGATTAGGCACTCGATTCCGATCCTATGTAGGTAGCTATGCTCGCTAATTGCAACATCTCCATTTCCAAACAGTTTTGATACGATCGAGATAAAGAACATAGCAATGGCCAAGCTCCTCCATAACGTTTGTTTGTCCGAAACAGTAACAATGAGCAATCAATGACTTTGAGGAATTTCTCTTTCTTTGAGATGCGAAATTGTGTTATTGTTTGATTATCTGCATGAGTTTTGCCAGTTCCGTTTGCAAGTTACCAATGTTTAAAAACTTCACTCCCTCCAAGTTCCAAGCTTGGGGGACAACTGACAGGTGCTATAAATCATGTCGAAGACTCTTTCTATAATCCAGCATCTCTCGGTATCCACTACACAGCTCAATATCAAGCAAGAAACCACACAGTGCTCGACAGCCAGTTGCCATAGCGAGTGAAGACACACCTTTAGCGAAATACAATCAAAGAATGGAGTCAGACCAGCTCCAGACACCCGACAATGGCGCCGGAGTCAATGCTGACACCCAGGAGCATTTGTATCTTCTTCATTTAATGATCGAGCGGCAGCAGCAACAGATCGAAAACCTGCAAGAAGTAGTTTCCGGGTTGCAACTCGAAAACTTGCAGTACCGATTTTCGGAGTTGAAAGAGGCGAACTCGGATAACATCGCGTTGTACAACAACTTGGAGCGGCGCATTGTAGAGCAAGACCGTGAGATTTCATGTGCGTACGAGCAACAACTGCTCCAGCGGGCGTCCGAATTGGATACATGTGGAGATCAAAACCGTCTTTTTTCTCCATCTCGGAAGTTGATCGACACCTACCCTGTCGCTCACAAGGCCGACATCAAACTAGACATGGAAGCCGTCACTTATGTGGAAGGCCACAATCCGCATTTGATAGCCCAGGTAACCCGAGGATTCGAACTTCGATACAGCATGTTGGTAACCGACTATTATGAGTTCGAGTTTTGCGATGCCCCGGATGCAGTTATCGATGCTCTAAACAAAAAGAGCGACTTGGAAAACTTGCCTCGCTACCGGAAGTTCGTTGATGAGGAATGGAAGCCTCGAGCCATTGCCATCTGTGATTCGGTGATTCGGCAATGGAAGGCTTTCAATACGCCCTCCGTCGATTCAAGTGGCTTCTCTATCGCAGCTGCCGATAGACAGATGGAACGTGTGAACGATATGACCGAAATCTTGGATAATGAAATCCAGGGTACTTCGTCAGACGATTCAGAATTTTCAGACGGGTCGTCCATCTTTTGAAGAACACTCGGAGGTTTCCGTCAGTGATGCTGTTGTAGGCTATGGTGGTCTGGCTTACTTTCATCATGGGGGGAGGGGGGCTCAATTTAAGATTGTGATAGACATATTGAAACGGCGTCAATTAACGTTCCCCCAATGCGCTGCATATAGGTAAATATGCAGCACAAGCCAGCCCCTGATGCTTTAGGGTTCTTTTCAGGGTTAGGGCTTCATATTCGTCGTGGGATATATGAGTTTAGATTGACTTTATCAACCCCCACTTTCCCCAGATTTTTGCATTTAGATGAACCACATGGACGCCTTTCTCCGTGGGATAATCAAGTCTCTTTACGGAGCAATTAGACAGATAGAATGTCAATCAAATATGGCCAGACGGGAAGTATCAAAGTCATCATGACTGCACTTAGCTTTGCGATAGGGAGGGAAGGATTCTGTCATTGACTTCGCTGTAGGATGTTGGAGAGTTCCAGAGCCTCCAACAATTCTGTCAATTACCTTTGATAATGTATTACTGCCCCTGTAATGATGCATCTATAATCTATGCAGCTTCAGGGAGTTCAATTGTGGGGCCTGAGGCATCCCCGCTCCTTCCACCCCCCAGTTACACCCAATCACAACCTCACCAGCTTGCTTCCTTCGCTATTCCAATATCATATTCTATCTCTTCTCGTATGTTGTTGGCTATGATGCTAACTGATCGGCAGATGATACATCCTTATGCTATCAATACCGTTGTAGCTCTCTTTATTTTTCATAATGAAAGCTCCACGAAAATGGGTCCAGGGACGTTGATATTTCATTGCTATGGAGCATGTGTCACTGTTTCCAGAGCCGTGAGGGTCACCTATGCCTATGCTGAACGGTTTGACAGATTAGTTGACTCCCTAATTCGGGCTTTGGATATACTCTCTCAGGCAATAACAGCAACAGCAGAACGCTTCAACACATATGTTCGAGGGAAAGAAATCCGAACAGTATCGGAACAAGATCAATAATTCTAGACATCAACGGAAGGGCTGCTGACCATGTTGCAAGCCCGACCTCCCAGGCTCTTGGTCCATTTCAGTCAAATGACGGCAGTAGTGCCGTTGCCCCTTCTACAACACAATATCAATCTGACGCTTATGGGGAGCTGTTGGGCGACTACACATATCTAGGAAACTTTCAATTGTGGCCTGTGGCTCCCTGGTATGAGATCGATCGTTGATCCGAATCGCGGGCCTTCCTAACTTTTCCCGACTATGCCTTGAAGGAAATGATTCTTACCGAGCTTCTTCTCGTAAGTTTTCGCATTTAGCGCCGCATCTTCACAGGGTATAATGGGCGCTGTGGCCATCAAAACCCTCTTTTCGGCCTCAACAAAAAAAAGTATATTGGCAAAATCTCACTCTCGAAGGTAGAAAAGAGAAGGAAAGAAAAAGGAGAAAAAAAGAAGTAGCCCGATGCGGGACTCGAACCCGCAACGTTCAGATTGCTGATGGTTTGAAGGCCTCAGATGATAAGAGTCTGACACTCTACCGATTGAGATAACCGGGCATGCTTGGTTGAAGTGGTCGATCAAATTTCGTCCTATAATATCATCCGATATCAAGCCAGGTTATTCCATCCTCTAATAACAACTGTTCTCCGGATGGTCATGAACAGAAGACTCGCTATAGCAAACTCGTTTTATTTTTATGAATCGTGGCAAATGATCGACGATGACACAAAATGAATGAAATACCGGCAACATTTTAGGGACTGAAACATCTCGATTTGCATGTTCTAGATGTTGTCATAAATTGGTCTGGTCAAGTCCTTTGCAGTCCTAAGATTGATTCGAGGGGAGACGATATATATATATGCAGCGACATACCCCCTAGGCTGACCGCTAGCCCCCCCGTGGCACGTTCTGGTTGGCCGATTAGCTGGCTTTGTCTACCTATGTAGGTAGGCTTTATCGGACTACGTTCTACAATGCGGAGTAGATCTCATGATTAGACGCAGCCGTTTAGTTGATGACACTTGTTTTCTGTTATCTCTTAACTACATCCATCTCTGAGACTCGACCGTGGAAGATAACCATACCCAGTACGTAAGGTATTCAGCTTTACTACGGATGAGACACCGAGTCAATCTCACTGTGAGTGCAAACATGAACAATTCATTATGATTACTGGTTCCTATGTGATCTGCACTCCTTGATCACCAATTCACCATGTACTCTCGGAACCAGCGATATCATCTCTCCCAATGATACCCTATCATGTCGCGTAGAATTGGATTATAGTGCACTTTTTCGCTCGCCTCTTCAACCAAGCATGCCCGGTTATCTCAATCGGTAGAGTGTCAGACTCTTATCATCTGAGGCATCATCTTCAGCAATCTGAACGTTGCGGGTTCGAGTCCCGCATCGGGCTACTTCTTTTTTTCGTTGATCTTTTGATTTTTTTTATCTAGCCATTGGAATACGTGGGCGTAGCCTCCCTGCTAATAATATCTTGGATTGACTTTATAGACATTACTACGCAATAAATCTCCACCTCACATCATCATCGCCTTCAAAATCTGCACCACGCAGAAACAAATTGTCCTTCGGTGGCCCGCCAGTAATCTCATCACGCCTCCGATTCTCCTTCACCAACAAATACCACAATAACAAAGAAGTCACCAGCGTGCCCACTACGAAGCCCAAGGCCATACCATGACCTAGAGGATACCGTGGCGACTCATCGGGGCGATACAATTGACACCCTACAACAGCACCGATATCACCAACTGAAATCTGAATGGCAGCAGCGACGCACCGCTTGACTTGTCCCGAGACATTCGAGGCAATCCACGTGAAAATCAGGGCTGCAGCGGGAAATATTCCCGCGCATACGAAAAATGTGCCTAGATATTGCACGCCGACTGCGTGGTCGCTTAGAAGGAGGATGTAGCCGATAATCGAGACGATGCAACTACCGACAATGAATGGGCCGCGGGTCTGATATCGTTCAGACAGGAGCGCCACACAGATCGAGATCACTGTTGCGAATGCATAAGGCGGCACAGTCAATAACTGCGCATTAGCAGCTGAATACCCCAAATTCTTGATTATGGTGGGCAGGAACAACGTCACGGTATAAAGGGGTAACGCCTGGCCCATCCACGCAATCGTATACAGCCAGACCTTCACATCACGAAATGTTCGGCGGACTTCTGCCCATGACCAAGGCTCGTCGCGGAGTGCGTCGTTGTCCTCGAATAGCAACGCATTAAGAGTCTTGCGTTCTCGCTGCGAGAGAAACTTTGCGTGTGCCGGGAAATCCTGGATGAGGAAAAAACATATACCCGCAATGAGTACAGTCGCAATACCCTCGATAGCAAAGATCCAGAACCACCCGTGTTTGCCCGCAACGCCGCTCATATGCCCAATCCCATAAGCAAGGATTCCGCCAAATGCGCCGGCGAGAGAAGTAGAGGTATAGAAGAGCGTTACCCGGCGCACCAACGCTTTACGTCCGTACCACATGGAAAGGTAAAAGATTGCACCGGGGAAGACGCCGGCCTCCGTTGCACCAAGGAAGAATCTCGCAGCCAGTAGTCCGCCGAAACTAGTTGACAATGCCATCAGCGTAGCGACTATTCCCCACACAAGCATCAGCGTCGGGAGCCATATCCGCGGTGAAGTCAGTTTTAGCGCGATGTTTGATGGGATCTCGAATGCGCTGTATCCGATGAAGAAGACGGATAGTGTGACGAGGTATTGTTCGCCGGTCATGTGTAGATCGGTGGTTAGATTGTCGAGTTTTGCGTTTCCGATGTTGGAGCGGTCGAGGAAGGAGAGGAAAAACAGCAAAGTGATGGGTGGGAGGATGACCCAGTCGAGTTTGCGTTGAAGTTGAGCTTTTTCCTTTTCTGTGATGCTTTCGTGATTATTATCGTCTGCTATGACATGTTCTGGGTCAGAAGAAGTGCTGGGGCCATTATTGGTACGAGCGGTGTTTTTTTCTTCGACGATAGCCGCCATTTTGCCCTACTTTGAACAGGCAGAAACCAACCAGAGCCCTAGACATGTAGAAAAAAAAAATAAAAGCCGAATCATCCTACCAGGAACGTATTTTATGCTTATAACTTCTTCCACAAATCTAGAAACATTATACAAACAACCATCCTTATGGCGTCATCCAGGACTTCGCGATACTATACTCATGGCAGACAGGGTCTACAAAATCTCCTTCCTAATCCGTCTAGCACGTACATTGATATCCGATTAGCATGGTACTTATGTAGACTTCGAGTGGACTATTATTGCAGATCGAAGTTCAATTAAGGTGTGTGTATACAACCCTAATTACTTTAGTTGAGTATTGCATCAGGTGCGGAGATGATAACGACATACGGAGCGAGTTGTAGATCGTTTTGATATGCAACTAATAAAGTTGTGATAGCCAGTAATATTGCTGTCATATATAACTGAAGTTATCAATGCGGGTATGTCATCAAGTAATATTAAGCTTAAATAGCGTTTGACCATACTTAAACTCAGCGGTGTGCGAGATTCAGCTTTCAAAAGAAGAAAAAAGGACCTCGGTGTAAAAAATGTGTCATCAACATTTCTATAACCTCATACAGGCCCTGCAAAAGCATCCATTTTTACGACAGGTAGGTTACAACTTGACCCTCTCCCTCCTCTTCGAAACTTTCAAAGCCTGCAAACGCTCCGCAAACTCCTTGATGGCAGGAACATGAACCTTGTGATGCTCAACAGTGGCATACTTGATCTGCCCGTCCGGAGACTCAATGTATGCGCTGATTAGGGCCATTGTTTTGCCGTGTTGCTCGACTTGGCAGTTTATTCGTATCGTCGTTCCTATCGCGACGTTAGTCATTGATCTGGAAGAAGGGACGGGATACGTACCTAAGGGAATGGCTTTGAGGTATGATATATTCAGTGTCCGTGTTACGCCGGCAAGGAACCTGTACACATCAGAATCTGCCTTCATAAAGGGGTGGTCCGTGATGAAGACTGGTAGACATACTCCCAATATCCAGACCGGGAAACAGTCTGCATGCTAATAGCAGTACACATATCTGCCACGAAGTCAGCATTCACCATGTTCATTGATCTAGGACAGGATAAAACTGACCGAATATAACGCCATACGCGCCTCCATGGAGGACGCCATTCATATTACACCATGTTTCATCGACCGTCATCTCCCAGACACAGGAGCCAGAAGGATCGGCATCGATGAAGCGAAGGTCTTGAGTTAGGAGTTTCGTGTCATAGCCCTTTGTATAGCAATTTTAGCGCTTATAAATGATATAAAACATGGCAACTGAGTATAAGTACCTTGAATTTCTTCTCGATGACTAGTTGTTTGTATCTGTGGTGTTGGTTAGTTTATGTTCTTTCGATATAGAACCACAACTTAAATTGGAAAAACGGTATCTTTTGAGATATACAAGAACTCAACAAAGTATAATCAAAATGAGGGTATAGATCATTTAAACGTATGGTGAAAACTTACAACTCCATAAAACTTTCTACTGCCTCCGTGACATCCTGCTTGGTGAGAGGTTGACGTCCATCCTTGGCAGCCATCGTTCTCAGCCACTGCCTCGTCTATCAAGGAGCTGGTAATTGATTTTGGTTCTTAGTCAATATCATGGGAGAAAGATGATTTGAATTCACATATAAAAACAGCTTGTAGTATGAGCAGGGCATATGGTAAGTGATGGACTAGTAGTTGAGGTTGTTGAGGGGTTGCAAGGTATGTACATATTGATGGTAGATGCATCGGTCCGAGGTAAGTTGATCCAGCTATGTATCTCCTCTCTATGAATACTCTTTCGAGCTTTAAATAGGCAATAACTGTCCTAGAGTTGCTATAAGCTATTTAAATAGCTACCCAAGCCAAGATTTATTTTCTACAGTTGATGGTAAGTAAGTTCAATCTTGCTTCCATAATTTCCCACTAATATTTACACACACTCTAACTGGACGGAAAAAAACAAAGAACACACAAATCGATGCTGGTGTTTATGACATGAAGAATAATGATTCCATTTTCTAGTACTGATTTCCAGGGTACTGGGCGTAAATCTGTTTGGGTCGCAAGTGCACAGGAGTCACGTTTTCGGGGGTTCCGGGGATAGTCTTCTTGAGGCCCTGTAGCAATATACTCGTCAGTTTTTGAAGTTTGTGCTGTAAAAAGCTCGGGGGGCGAACGGACCAGCTTATCAAATACACATTGGTTCAGGTCCATCTCTGGTTTCCGGCATTCAAACATGTGGTGGTTGTTGTTTTCGAGGCATTGCCAGTGGGCATTGAACTGCTTCAAGCAGTGGGTGTTGATATCCTTGATCCTGTCGAATGTCAATTCCATCCATCCCTTCCATAGAGGTGCAAAGTACATACACACTAGCCGCACAGCGGGTGACTTTGCGGCCCTCCTTGAGACAGTCCAGCTCTCCTCGGCCATTTGCATCGGCCTTGCACTTCATGTAGTCGTCGTTATAGGCACGGCAGCGGTCTCCAATAAAAAACGATGCGCTCATAAGGGGAGCGGATGTGGCGCCGATTTCCTGGACCTTGGGGATGTCATTTGGCATCGGCGTCGTATCGACGAGGATGTGTTGACTGAATCTGTTGGCGGAGTTCAATTAGCATTCCGTATATTTTTGTGACAGCAATGATTGAACAACGTACTGAGGTTCTCGGGCCGCCATCTTGTCGGTTGTCTGAGGGCTGGTTGGTACTCAATTCCAGATTGATTGATCAAGAAGGACGAGGTCGGAATTTGGAGGAGCTGCGAAGTTCACGTCAAGCCCTTTAGCCGCGATCTGATTGGCTTGTTCCCGCCGGAGCTGTGATGCTTACTAACTGACGATGAGCAGTCGACAATTGACAGAACAATACCAATAGAAATTAGAATTTAACTAATTTTTAATTGACATAATTGGATCTTCTTCTTTGGTTTGTCGTTGTTTGCAATCTGGAGTCTGGACTCTATGTTGAAGGGCCCATCACGTGACCTTACCGCAACAGCCCAATCTGAATGTTTTTCTTGGAGCTCCGAGCTAACAACCAAGCTCTCTTAAGAGTCTCTTCAGCTTTATGAACACCTCCAACACGTCGTTTCTGCTCATGCATACTGACCTAGTCGCTCATTTGAAATAATTATCTTCGTTCCGTTAAGCGACTTTTCTCGTTCGGGCCATTAATTTTATTCTGCCATCAATTACACAGGCCCATTATGTCGCTCTTCGGTGCGCAACCCCAGCAACAACAGTCTGGTGGACTGTTCGGTAATACAGCAACAAAAAGCCCAAGTCTATTTGGAACACCACAGCAGCAACAACCTGCAGCAGGTAGTTCGTTATTTGGTAGCGCACAAAACAAACCAGCCACGGGGACAGGCCTTTTTGGCTCGAGTACGACTCCTCAACAACCAGCTACCGGTGGTGGACTGTTTGGCGCATCAACAACCCAGATACAGCCACAGCAGCAGACAACAAGTTCATTCGGAGCAGCACAGAACAAGCCTGCTGGAGGGGGCTTGTTCGGGAGTCAACAGACCCAGACGCCAGCTCAACCGCAGTCGACGGGTCTTTTCGGAGCGACTACACAACAAAAGCCAGCTGGGAGTCTTTTTGGAGCGCCTGCACAACAACCGCAGCAGACAGGGACGAGTTTGTTTGGCGCGACGAATACTGCACAGCAACAACAGCCGCAACAGCAGCAGTCGATGTTTGGTGGTGGATCCATGTTCGTGAACCAGCAGCAGCAGCAACAACCACAGCAACAGCAGCAGCAGCAGCCACAGTTGGGACAGTCGTTGGGTCAATCACAACTCGGATCTTCGCTATGGTCGCCGGGTCGTGCGATTACTGGAGGTATGTGATTCTACGCGTATAAGTGTCAGTATATAGCTAATTGAATAGTTCACCGCACGGTGCCCGCACAGATGGAGATCATCAAGGATAAATGGGACCCTACGGTTTTGACGTCCCCTTTCCGCGCGTACACATACAACCATCCGGGTGAGGACCAGGCGCCTTTTTTTCAACCTACATCAGATGACGATCCAACCAAATGGGAAGAAGCGCTGAAAGCTCGACCGGGTCCTGGCTATGTCCCGGTTGTTGTCAAGGGGTTCATGGAGCTAGGAAGACGCGCGGCACGACAGAAAGACTACCTCAGCGCGATACAAACACGTCTACACGAAATCAACAATTCGTTGACAGACTTACTCTCGCGCCACGATTTGAAGATCTCGGTTAGGATAGCTGATTGTCGACGGAAACATCTCGTTCTGAGTCAGCGCTGTCTTTCGCTTGCAGCCAAGACCCAAATTCTACGAAATCGGGGGTATGCAATGGATGATGCAGAGGAGGAACTAAAAAAGAAATTAATACAATTGGAGCGAGCGATTTTCGATCCTTCGATAACGGGCAGGGCGGAGGAGATTTGGGCGCGCATGCTTGCGATTAGGGAGCACTCGAGACGGCTCGCTGCTGAGATTGAGAAGGCTGGAACTGCTGGTGGTGGTGGTGCGAAGAATGATGGGGATGATACTCTTGATGAGAGTGCTATCAAGACTGCGAAGAAGGTAGGACTATCACCACGACTCTGATTTATGATATGAACGAGTTTACTGACTATAATGTGTAGATCCTCGAAGACTACGCATCCCAAATCCACCACCTAAACAAAGAACTAGCATCCATACGCAAAGAGTTAGACGAAGCACAAAAGCTGGCTGGCACGAATAGCCCTTGATCAGAGTCTTTGCCTTGGTCTGCCTCTCTTGCCAGTTTTTGGGTGTTTAGCCAGCTCATTCAATAGAAGGATTTGTCAATGCAACGTCTTCCATATCTTGCAGTATTTAATCATTCAGTTGGTTAGTCGTCATGCGCGGTATCGAAAAGAACTTGGCGTTGGAGCGTTTCGTTTCTTCTTCTTTCCATGTATTTTTTTTTTTTCAAATTTTCAATTAGCGAGGCGAGGAGATAGGGCATAGGAACAAAAAGAATCATAACATATTCCAAATTGATACAAGTATTAGGACCTAGGGTATACCCAGAACCTGAAGTGTCTAGTTAATAGATATATAATACATGATATTGGTCCAATATTTCAGGGCGTTTTTCGAGTTGATGAGGAGTTTAAATGCGGTATTCACATATATGAGCGGATTGTATTAGAGGAGAATGGGGAGGGTTGCAGGTCGAGTTTATAGGAATTTCTTAGCGAAGTCGATGGCGAATGGAGCTGTCATGGCGAGGTGATTATGTTAGCATGTGCAAGGTACGAGATGAGTGTTCTCAGGAGGGGGCGTAGCGTACAGAGGTAGAGTAGGATACCGCCGACGACTGCGAATTGGACGGTTTGTTGGGCCTCGATCTCGCCGGCCTGTTTTGTTCATGTTCGTGTCAGTATTCCGGTTTTTGGTATGATGGTTGAGCGGTATCAGATATGGCGTTTGCTTGTATTCAACGGGCGTGGAAGGCGCAGAACAGATTGACAGATATTCAACGGATGAGGGGAAAATACCTTGATCTCCTCCTTGGATAGTTGTTGCTCTGTTCGCAAATGATGGGTTAGTGATTGTTCAATGAGGCGATTATGAAGATAGAAAGTTGAAGTGTTGGGATTACTGGGTTGCGTGACTTACCTCCGCCGAACATTTTGAATGATTTGACTTGGTCTTCGAAAAGTAATATAAGTAACGGAAGTGAATGGAGATATCCTTGAGTATCGTTGTTGCTTGGATGTGAAGACGGAGTACAATGAAGTGAAGCTTGCTCCAAATTTCAGGCGGAAGTAAGAGTAGAACGCACGGACCACGCCGACCTCCTGCCGAACTTTCAGAGTCGCCCGCAACCTCGCGTTTGATTCTTGACCAGCCACCTTCGCTGCATCTCTCTTTCTTTCAAAAAGGGCTTTTTCAACATCAAGAGAAGGCTTTGGCTCGATAAGTACAAATACTCATACAAAAAAGCAAGATGTCGGCCTCGCCGGAATCCCAAGCAGACTCCCCAGCGGCTGATCGCGACGAACTGCAAGCCGAACTCGACGACCTCAACGACAACGGCGGAGACGACGCCGCCGCCGCAGCAGACGACGCAGGCCTGTCAGACGACGAATCTGTCCTCTCTGAAGTCGACGAAGCGCAATTCGAAGACTTCAACCCCGACGACGTCGACATTCAGGATCGACCTGCGCTCGATGTCGATGCTGAGAATTTGAAACTGATTGGTCGTCACAAGCGCAAGAGACGTGATGATGAAGATGGGGAGCCCAGACGGACGCGGGAGGGGAGAAGGGAGAAGAAGAAGCGTGCGCAAAAGGATTCGGATGTTGACTCTGGGGATGGGAAGGCTGTGCGTCGAAAGGCGAAGGAGAGACGGGAGGCTACGCCGGAGGATGATGAGACGTTGAGTCCTGAAGAGAGTGAGTAGAACTTACTGGGCATGGACGAAATGGTATTGACGAGATTAGGACGCCGCCGTGCGCTGGATCGTGCTATGGATGCTGCTATGAAGCAAAAGACGAGACGACGGAGAAAGGCAGATGGAATTGTAAGTCTATAATTCTAGGGTTGACGATATGGTCTAACAACGGTAGGATCTCGAACAAATGGCCGACGCAGAAATTGAAGACATGCGAAGACGCATGACAGACGCAGCTCGCCTCGACGCCGAAGCCCGCCGTCAAGGCCAACCAGCCATGCACAAACTCAAGATGCTACCCGAAGTTTTGAACCTGTTGAATCGCAACCAATACACAGCCAGTCTCGTGGACCCAGAAATCAATTTGTTAGAAGCCGTCAAATTCTTCTTGGAGCCGCTCGACGACGGCGAGCTTCCAGCCTACAGTATTCAGCGTGATTTGATGGATGTGCTTGGCAAGCTTCCTATCAACAAAGATTCGCTTGTTGCTAGTGGGATTGGCAAAGTGATTGTGTTTTATACCAAGAGCAAGCGGCCTGAGTTGAAGATTAAGCGACAGGCTGAGCGTCTTTTGGCGGATTGGACTCGACCTATTCTTCAGCGGTCTGATGATTACTCGAAGCGTGTTTACGAGGAGGTCGATTTTGATCCTACGTATGTTCTTTTCCTTGTCGCAGTGCTATTTTACTACTTCTTGTAACAATGCTAACTTGGGCAGACGCCTGGTTAACCGCGCCAACATCGCTCAACAAACCGCCGAAGAAGCGCGTGCGCGTGAGCTTCTGCCACCTCGCCTGGCCAACCGTGCTCGTCGTGAGATGGGTCATACCTCGTACAGCATTGTTCCGCGCTCGACGGTTGTTCAAGACAACAAGTTTGCGCGCCCGGTTGGTGCCAGTGGAGAGGACCGTTTCCGTCGCATGAAGGCACGACAGCTGAATGCTAGCAAGCCGTCGCGCAGGTGATTAGTCTTGGTGTTTGTACATTAGCCACCTATTGCCTGGATGGCTTTTCTTTCATTTTATTCTCTTCATTTTTCATTGGGCGCGGTGGTTCTAGGAGTTCTGGTGTTTTGTCGCATATGGTATTTTTGCGGATCAGAATCCGAGACCAGCATAGAAATTGTAATGCATTTCTCTATAAAGCCTTCTCACAGCCGTACTTCCTGACATGACATAGAGATTGAGTTAGTAGCATAATGATGAATAAAATGCTCCCGCCTTGTCAAAATATCCTCAGTCATCAATTGACCTAATATAGTATGGCAACTGAAGCTATATCGGCCGGAAGCCACACAGCAAAACATCCCGGCCAGACCCGGAGGCCACAATGACGTCGCACCACCCTATTCGGCAGAAACACACGTGATTGGCTCGGCTGATACTCGGCGCCCGCCGCATGGCGCCACTAGGCCCGAATAGGAACTACTACAGCTTTCTTACGTTATCAGAAATTTGATGCGATGCCCTGTCAGTTTTCTTTTCTTCTTGATATCGCCTCTGTATATAATAGACCGGTGTTCCTTTTGATTTTTCGATGATCATATTGTTCAATTGACTTGAAACTTCTCTGCTTGGCATCTATAAGAGCCACAATAACAGCTACACAGCTACACAGCTACACAGCTGCATCACTACAAGCTCTATTGAAACATCATACGATACACGTCATACACACACCATGAAGATCTTAACAAAGGAAGAAGAAGCCGCCCACTACAGGTATGCCTCCACTCAATCTCAACAGTATCATGGACTCCAGCTAATCCCAAACAGCGCCGTCCTCAAAGGAGGCACCTTCGGCACCGTCATCGGTCTCGTCGGCGGCTGGGCCGGCGTACTGGCCGCCTCTCGCCGCTTCCACACAATCCGCAACCTCACACTGCCCATGAAAGCCTTCCTGGTGACTTCATCGGGCACATTTGTCGGTATCGTTGCCGCCGATCACTCCTCACGCCAATTCGAGGCTGAGCGGAACGTCGGATTGAAATATCTTGGTGAACGGGAGGAGAGACTCCGCCGTGAGGAATTGTCGCAGATGTCGCTGGGGAATAGAATAGGTGCTTGGGCCCGCGAGGAGAAATATACGATTATTGGTGCGACGTGGATTGCTTCTATTGTGGGAAGTTTTGTGCTTGTGGGCCGTAACCCGTATCTCTCGGGGCAACAGAAAATCGTCCAGGCCCGTGTGTATGCTCAGGGTTTGACGTTGGCGGTTATGTGTGCCAGTGCCGCTTTCGAAATTCACGATCAGCGCAAAGGACAGGGATTGTTGGATGCTGCTAAGAAGGGCCGCGAAGCAGCCAAGGAAGTCAAGAATCAGCCTGCAGAGTCTCACCATCAGAGACATGACGAAAATGCGGATTTGTGGCAAGATATGGTTGCTGCGGAGGAACAGAAACTCAAGTCGCGTCATAAGCCGTTGTATGAACATGAGGAGAAGAAGGGTGCTGTGACGGAGGCGGTCAAGGCGAAGAAGGAGGAGGAGGCTCCTAAGGAGGAAGCCAAGGAGGAAGAGACTGAGGAAAAGAAGGAGGAATCTGAGGAGAAGGAAGAGAGCAAGTAAAGCTGACACTCAACAGTCTTCTTTAACTCTCTTCTCTTCTGTCTCTTTCCATGCCGTCATGATGTTGCATATGTTTTATGGAGTTCTGGTTGGCAGCGAGGTTCTTTCTTTGGATATAGATGTACGTTATATAGGTGTGCTGAATCAATCACAAGATTGTTGTACAATAACCAATTATATTCCAAGTATTAATAACGATCTATCTAGTCTATATACGCCATGCCGGTCTATGTAATATCCATCTATGTACACTCTATAGTGATTAATTCTTCCAATCAGCAAACAAATTATTCTCCAACGCAATATACCCATTCACCATCTCAAGCCCCTTCTTCCGCTGCTCCTCAATGCGTTCCCACGTCCATTCCTCGCTCGACCACGACGCCGCATTTTGCTGTTTCTGCTTGTGTAGCACTTCCTCCGCCTGATCTCCCAGTTTCGAAACTTCCTGCACAAGCTTGACTTCGTCGAGAGTCGTATCCGTCAATCCATCCAGGGTTCGCGGCGTATCAACAGCCGAACTTGTCGCTGTCGCAGTCGTCACCGCAGGACCAGCTGCAATAGTGTTATCAGGACGCGGTGGTAACAATCCACTAGCCCTGAAAACCCGCTCAATCGGAACCGTCAAGCGACCCTTTTTAATACAATATTTACTCAACCCAATCGCTGCCACGGTCTTCTCCCCCTTTTTGGCGCCCTTTTTCTTGTCCGCAATCAAAAACACGGTGACGATATACATCCACTTCTCATCCCAAGCGGCAACGTGCGATCTCAACTCAAACCGTTGGAGGGGTTTAATCTCCCTCTTGAATGAGCAATAGGTGGCCCCCAGGGCAATGAACATGGGCAACTTCTTCTTCGGCGCTGGTTTTCCCTCTGCGACTGCGGCAGCGGCGATTTCGGCGTCGAGTTCTTTGCTTACAATCCCTGCTCCCGGTGTGTATAAGGGCGTAACGGCAGCGGTACGCGAATGGTCCATGTCCGCGAAGTAGGTGCTGTTGGATTTGTGGATGTTGTAATCTGTCTCCATGAGGGAGACGTAGCTGTTTATCGAGGCTGCAGCAAAGACCGGGTGGGTTGGGCGGCCTTGCAAGTCGACAGGGGGAGATTTGGGGGTGAAGTTTAGTTTGAGGGGGTCGCGGCGGAGGTTGCGGAATATATAATAGAAGACGTTATACTAAAAGACATTAGTTTTTTCAAAGTTTGGAAGTATGATTGTGTGTACATACTGTCCATGCGAAGGGGAGGGATTTCCGGTTGAGCAGCGCGAATGCGACTATCAGTGCGGTCTTCCATGATACCATTGGCGACGATGCTGAAAAGTCGCTGAGAGTGGATAGGAGAGCCATTGTTTCTTCTGGCTTTGGCATATGCCAGAATTAGATGATATACACTGATTGGGGGATTCTTTCTGCTGTTATCACCTTTGGAGATGGAGAAAAAAAGCAGATATTCATTCCTGAGATTGCGCCTGCGATAACTATGGGGCAAAATACAGTGGGATGAAATAAGTGTTGAGACCCCTACGTATACGTAATACCAGCACAAGGGTGTCAACACTTATTTCGTGGTACTGTAGGAAGCCTCGGCACAAATTCTTGGCATTTGTTACGTACGTACTAGTTACCATCATAGTACTATATACCACTACGTAGTAGCCTGTAGTCGATTTGGGCTGATCTCAAGAGTCAAGTCTCAAGCAGTGCCGTCATGGAGCCCTAAACCCTACATGTAACTTAGGTGTTCTGACGATAAAGTGACTAGCAAGATTATATGTATTCAGTTGTCTGTCATCCTGAATATGTTCGGTTGCAATCTGGGTATATGTAGACCTTTTGGTGTGATGATTTGTGAGCTGTCACATAAAGATGCTGCATATATGCCTCAAAGTGGGCTATAGGGATTGATGCAGTCGATCTCTCTGTCTTCTTGGGATATCAGATTATCTCACGGGCGCAACACGCATTAACTAGGCTCTTAGGGTTATTTAAGTACTAAGTTAGTGACTAGAATTGGCATATAGCAGTATGGGACCACAAAGTAATCCTGTCAATTATATTACGGCTATCCTCGATATGGAACAAGCAAGCAGTCTAAGGCGTCTGATTAGTAATTACGTTAACTTAACTTAACTAACTACTGGTCGTGTTTAAGCATTACATAGTAAGTACAGTAAAACCTTGTTATATATGATGCCCCTGTCTCATACGAAGATGTTTGGGTATCCCGGCGCATATGTGTTATGCATTGTCATCGAGTTCAATTGACATGGTTCTTCGTTCTGCCAATCATAGGAAAGAGCCATAAGCAGAGAGGTGAAATTGGAGGCCTCAGCCCGTTCGCAAACCCGTGCGTTCACAGTATTTCCCACTGTCGACCCCATTGGAGAGGGCTTTTTGGAGTATCCCCCTTCCATGTCTAGGACTCGGAACCAACAGTTATATCATTCGGCCAGACATCACGCCAGAAGTTAATACATTTTATGTCCACGATACAAGTCCGATGCATTGTGCGGCTAATACCTATACGGGCAAGGCTCCCGGTTGTTGTTGGGTGATTTGCAATCGACGACTGCCAGTGATTTTGTAAGTCTCTACAGAATTGTCTGCTGGCGGCCATTTCGTGGCTCGTGCGTGGTAGTTAAGTCGTTTTTTTTTTGCCTTTGTCTGCTCTTTGTTACCGTAGATCGCTCCGACCTATATTGCCGAATTCTCCCACTTGATTGCATCGCAGATGCTGGCCATGGAGTCCACAGACCAAGATCGTCAGCCCAACTTATCGCGTCGCTATGCGTGCGATCGTTGTCGCAACCACAAGTTGCGTTGCAACCGCGATTTCATGTCGCCCAGGGGTCCTTGCCAGCGATGCCGCAAAGCCCGTGTCAATTGCACCATGGGTACTTCTACAGCAGCGCCTTTAGGTCATCCCAGATTGACACAGGATAAACAGCTTCCACATCCCATGCCCCCGACAGAACTTAGGTCGAGTGCACCGTCGAACTCAACCGGGACATCTGGTACGGCTATTCATCCTCCGGCAAAGAATACTCGGAACGCTGACCGTTGCTTATCTAGACTCCCAGCAAAGGATCTTTCATGACCCTCTCGGATCTTCGCACCATCACCATCACCGCTTAAGCGTAGACGATCCGTCGGACACAGACTCAGGCAGGCCCGACTCCTCGCATCGCTCACCCACCGCCTGGCTCGATTTTATATCCTTGGATGCGGGTCAACCACCCTTTACATCGACTCTGTCAACGCATCAAATCTCCGCTCCACTGGCCGCTCATACATATCACTTGGATTCTAATGCTAGCATATCAGATCCGCTTGGTGACAGTTGGTGGAATGATTCCGAGTTGGAGGTTGGGAGACAACCGCTGGGCCTGTCCTCCGGGCCGAATGGTGGCAGAGAGGTCGCAGCACCTTCTTTAGGCGAACCTAGATTATCCCAATCTGCTGCTGTGCGCGGCACGAGTACGGGTCCGGCCGTCTCTTGGATGCTCACTGATGATATACTAGGCCGTGATTTGATGAGCACAGAGATAGTTGGCGATTCCGCATCGAACAACTCACCATCTCCCGCAGAAATAAGGGAAAATGCTATCCAGGAAATGACCGAGCTAAGCGGGACTCTGATGAAAGGCATGAATTCCATAATGTCCTGCCGTACGGCGTCGTCGTTTCTCTTCACACCGTCTGATAAGACCGTTACCGGGTATATGTTCAAGATGCTGAACGAGACTGAGAACGGTCACAATCCGGTTGGGCAAATGCTATACGGAGCCGAGAGTTTTCTCAACATCATCAAAAGGCTCAATCAAACACCTTGCCAATCCTCATCAGTCCCGGTTTCTGCCTCGCTCTTCCCCATTCGCTCCTCCATCCCTCGCGACGGGGAACATGCTACTGATGGATTTTCAGGACATGGGGGCGCGGCGGGCGCGATTGCATCCCAGAAAAGTGAAAACGGTACAAGTCCCATGGTCCGCAGTGCCGAGCGATGGGCTCGTTATAAAGAGCATTTGGGACATTTACCTCAGCAGACAGTAGCTACCTCTCAGCATTCGTCAGGGCATACACGAAGTTCGTCCTCCCGTCTTGTCGATATGGGAAAGCCTGACGTGCCCTCGACCCTGGTGATCCTAAACTGCTATGTATGCCTGCTCAAGACTCACGAAGCAGTATTTTCTGTTATTCATCATGTTCTGCAGTCTTCTCCAGACACCTCGTCGGCCGCTGACCTACCACTGACAATTCGTGACCTCCAAATCGACGGATTTCTCCTGCAAAACCACCGATCAATGCAGATTCGTATCCTGATCCAAGTCAGCACCTATCTATTAAATTCTGTAAAAAAGGCTCTTGGCGGGACCCTGACCAACTCCATGTTTCAGTCTTTTCTAAAGACGATGATTAAAGAAGAAGGCTGGCCTACTGTATCAGAGGGAGAAGAGACTGGGATGGAAATTGTCTGGAGTCTATTTAGGCAGATTGAAGATTTGTTGCCGTAGCAATATAATTACCGGACATTGAGTTCGAGATAGATAAAGTAGATTTCACATTCCAAAGCCTCTCTCCTACCTACCTAGGTAGGTATAGCGAACAAATTTCATGCCAGGTCCTATTGCTACCAGATGGATATAATGAGCTTGATTCCAATGATAGAAGTACTGTCTAGAATACATAAAACTTAGTATAGATTAAGCAGACTTGTAAGGATAAAGATATTAATATTACTCACTCCTCTCTGTATGGCCTTTCAAATATCCCGTGTTGGTGCTTGCTTTCTACATTGAACACTTTCATTGTTGCGAGAAATGTTTATTTATTGAGATGTTCTACGATGACTGTCTGGGATGATTCAGATATAATTACATGTCTTGCATAAAACCTTTAACTAGTGTACTATCTGAAATGGTAGCAAATCTGGTGGAAATGCTTCTAGCACTCTGTAGTCCGCTTGTTTTCAAAGATATTGTGCTTTCTTCGAGCTCTGAAGTCCATCTTTAACCGCCATTCATAGAAATCATCATTTATTTCTTCTGTCAGGAGAATAACTGGCTATTCTTTCCTTGTCGGGCTAACGTGTTCAAGGTGCGGAGGGGCAATTGTCGATAGCTGCAAGGATTGAATAATTATCTAATGTGGAAATGGGAGTCACTTGGCCATATGAAGAAGCATCGTAGAACCCTGCTAAGGATCCTTCGCCAGGCAGCAAGATTCCGAGAGAGTTCCTAAAAGCCGATAAGATGGTTGAGGAATGATATTTAGAAGACTGGGAGTCCTGGCTCTCTAACAATTGTGAGTGAGATGTCGAGAAGAATTGTTGGCGGAGTGGCGGATCGTGTAGGAGGCGAGATCCGAAGCCCTAGGCCTTAAAGGGGTGGTTATACTAGGAACGTTCTCTCTGTTCGCAGGCTTTCCTAATTAGGCACGGATGAAGCCGCTGACGCGCATTCAAAGAATTGACTACTCTTCTGATAGCGATCAAATGCTTCGTCACCATTTATTCAATACCCGTGAACCGTGATAGCAGTAGTTGTTATTGTAAAGGACATGGCAGAATAGAGAACGTTCCGGTTGGTGTAGTTAATTGAGGGTTACAGGGTCAGGGCTAACATATCGGAACTCCGAATTACCAAAAGGACAAAGAGGAACAAGAAGCTTCGGGGATCTAGTATTAGTCTCCATTAGACAGCTGTAGCTCAAGCAGTAGCTATTTTAAAGCTTCGAGATCTGAGTACATTCACAAATTAGTTTCCTTACTCTTTCAGTTGACATCTCGTCTGATCGAGAGCCGGTGGCCGACCATGGTGGAAACATATACGTCAGTCCCTGCTAAGAACTCGCCTGGCAGCCTGTGGTGGGCTGCTCGACATCCTCCCGATGACCCAAAGACATCTTTCAAAGGACAGACAATCCTGATTACAGGTGCCAACAGTGGTCTGGGTTTTGAAGCCGCCGTTAAGTTCGCTAATCTCGGTGCTACTACGCTTATCCTTGCCGTTCGCTCGCTCAAACGTGGCAAGAAAGCAAAGGCTCTCATCGAGCGGCGCACCAGATGCGCAGCCGGCGTGATTCAGATCTTACAGCTGGATATGGCCAGTTACGCGTCCATTGATTCATTCGTTGCCGAACTCTCGCGCCGTTTCCCTGTCGTTCATGCTGCCGTGCTAAATGCTGGAGTGGCTCCGCCCTCTCACAAAACTAGCTTTGAGGGTTGGGAGATGGGGTTACAGGTCAACGTTCTATCCACTGCCTATCTGGGTATACTGTTGCTCCCCATCTTACGCAGTTCCTCTCGGTCGTTTGGTCAAGCAACGCACTTGGAGTTCGTGGCCAGTACCGGCCACGGTGATGTCAAGATTGACAGCTTGGAGAGTGATGGTAGCATTCTCGATAAAGTGAACAATCTGGATATTTTCAGTTTTACCTCACAATACAGTATCACCAAGCTACTTGAAATGTGGGTCGTGAGAAGCATTGCCGCTGTCACGGCTTCCACCAAGGTCTTCGTTGTCGCTTCATGCCCGGGTTTGTGCCGGAGCAGCTTGGGCCGGGATTTCAGTCTTGCGCTGCGCGTGCCTGACAACATTTTCAAGGCTATTATGGGACGCTCTGCTGAAGAGGGTAGTCGCACCTTGGTCAGCGCAATCACCACGAGTCAAAAGGCTCATGGCGGTTTCTGGACCCATGACCGGGTTGCAGTGTAGGTATTATCAACCCGAAATATGGCACACACACACTGACTGGTTTTAAAATCTATACAGCCCGGGAGCTCTAGTCATATCTGAAGAGGGCAAAGCGCTTAGTTCGAAGTTTTGGAAAGAGGCTATCGGGGAGTTGTCGAAGCATAATGCAAATATCGAATCTGTTCTGAACAGCAAGTAGACGGAGACAGAGAGTCGGGGGATTGGAAAGAAGCAGCAGCATATCAGATACCACTGTCTTGTGAATTTCATGAGAATCGTCGTCGTATTTATTGATCTCCAATCAGATATTTTCACGTTATACACTTGAATAATCAAGTCTCGTCAGCTTTTTAGTTAGTATTATCTACCTATTGGATGTACTTATGGTCTAGGTGCACCAATACCCTCAAGATTCGTTGTGGTGCTTTATGATTCGTTTATAATGGAGCAATCTGCACTTATTGATACAGTATAACGAGACGACGAAGGAAAACGCGAAACACGATTGATTGGGCTTCATAGTATTCCGCCTGCAGATATCAACCAAGGGAATCTGTGGTTACCTGCCTACGTACGTGGGTGTTCTGATGTCAGATACATCATTTTGAGCCGAAGAATAAACAGTCAAATGTCAGAGCAATCAACTTTCATGCAACGATGTGTATAGGTTTAATCCGCTGATTCTTAAAATTACGGTACCTACCTAGGTAGGTAAAAGACAATCTATATAAGACCTTTACCGTTCCTGATCAACCGGAATATGCTCCTTGTCGGCATCGCCCCCGTTCTGTACCTCCACCTCCTTCTTTTCACTCAACCCAAATTCAGACTGCAGCTCGGTGCGTAATTTAAGTTCTTTTTCACACAGCGCCGCCAGCAAGGTCGCAGCCCCAAAGGCAATACTGACATACCAAACGCGTTCTAAAGCCTCGTGATATGCGTCTAAAACACGAGCCTGGTAAGCTGGGGGTAAGGACCGAATGAAAGCCGCAGTAGCATGCTGGTACGCTTGGCCGCGGACAAAATCATCTCGGATGCTCGGATCAAATTCCTGGCTTAATTGATCAAAGCGACTGTTGAACACGGCTGAAGGAATTGCCACGCCCCAGATGGTGCCCAGAGACCGCACATAGGCCCATGTCGCGGTGCTACTCGCAACCTCGCTTTCGGGGAAACCTGCCTGAACCGCTTGTAAAGTGGTGGAAATGAGACCACCAACCCCCATACCAGCTAAAATTTCGAATATAGCCCAGGCGACCTTTGGGCTGGTTGAACTGAGTGTAACGTTCAGGCCTAGAGACAACGTCAAGAGCGCCGAGGCAACTACATGAACGGGTTTATAGCGCCCAGTCTCGGACACGAACATGCCGCCTAGAGCTGCAAAAACGGGCAGGGTAACCTCCATAGGCAATAAATGCAGCCCAGAAGTCGTAGGCGAGTCCCTCTTCAATGATTGTAAGTACACGGGATAGAAGTAGACCGTCCAGAAAGCCAAGATCATCACATTGAATGATATAAAAAGAGCTGCAGATGCGGTCCGGTTACCGAAGTGATGCACCTTCAATACCGGATACTTGCACCAAGGACTGCTCTCCCATGCCACAAAGATTGCCAACCCTACAAACCCAAGAACAAGTGGCACTGCGACTTCTGCTTGACTCCAGGTGTATTTTGTGCCGCCGTAGGTCAAGCCCCAGAGGGCAGAGAATGTGGAACATGCAACGAGCACATTTCCCACCACATCAATTTGTCTCATTCGCTCCGCAATAGGCACCTCTCGTTTCCATTTCACCTGAAGAAACAGAATCAACAGCAACACTGCTACGCCACCCAGCGGCAGGTTGAGGTAAAACACCCATCGCCAGCTGGCGTGCTCTGTCAATGCACCTCCGATTAACGGGCCGACCGTTGTTCCAACCGTAACGAAGAGGAATAGCAGTCCGATGAAGTTTCCCCGCTCGCGCATTGGTAGAAGGTCACAAATGATCATGTCAATCAACATGTTGATTCCACCCGCGCCGATTCCCTGGACTGCACGACCCCAGATAAGCATATTCATCGATGTCGCGCCGCCGCAAAGACCGCTTCCAAAGATAAATATGGCCGAGGCACCGATCATGACATGTCGACGCCCACATACGTCTGCGAGTTGGCCATACAGAGGTTGGAAGGCAGCACTGTCAGAGGGTACGGTTAATTACAAAAATATTCCTAGCAAAGACACATAGTGATACGTACCTCGTGAAAAAGTAGACATTGACAACCCAGGTGTAATTTTCAGCGCCACTCAAATCATCCACGATGCTGGGGAGAGCAGTAGAAACAACGGAGCCGTCTAAAGCCGAAACCAGCCCAATGAAGCAGAGACCGCTAAAAGCCAACCAAAAGCGAGATGAATAACGTGGCTTAAGGGGCTTTGTATTGTCCGTTGTTATTGATGGCGAGTTTAAATCTAAATCAGACTGACCTTGCTCAGTCTGCTGAGACTCTTTCTGCTTAGGTTCAGCCATGGGTCAAAGTTGGTGTGCTAAACGATAGGTGTATGAAATTCAGTAGCCACTTAGCAAAGCCTACCTGCAGCAGGAGTGTGTAATTTCAGATATCCTGATTAATTATAGTCCCATGCCTTCTATGCTCATCTGATGTATCGTGATGATCAGGGTTAGGGCTCGGAACTCCGATGACCCACTCCGAAAGGAGAGCCCTAACCCTCAATTCGGAGCTGAGTAAGTATTAGGCATGTTGCCCCCTAACCTCAGCAGCTGACAAACTGATAGTTACTCTGATATGTCTCTGGATTGAATACGGTAAATATATTTGCTACTTACCGAGTTTGCCGATATTTAGCTGGACGATATGGAGATGATATTCCTGCACCTTTCAGAATCAGGGGTCATTGGGCAATTTGTGTTGGATTGTGGCAGCATGAAGTATGAGCGATTACGTTGGTTGATTACCACTGTAATTGCGAGCATGCATGTCTATGTAGATTAGGGCACAGATACCATTGGCGAACTCCGAAGGGCTGGATCATGGTTGGACACTATCATGTCGAAGTGGTCAGTTATGGCAGAATATCTTGAGCTGACAGGGAGTACAATAGAGCCTGGCTAACGAACAGAAGGCCCCCCTATCACTATATTGATATCAGGTTAGATATTTGTTATAGATAGATTATTGGATCAAAGTGCTTCCTATCCCTATAAGGATAAAAGTCTCTAGATATCAGATCCAGATTTTGGAAGTTTCTGTCCGTTATGGCCAGGTCCTACTGTATGCCATTTTGAAGAAATTTGATGTGCTTGAAGTATGGGCATATCATGATGATTGTGGGCTAGACCTGACGAAAAAATCAATGTCGAACTCCTATCGATTTTCCAGGGACGATAGCAAGGTGCTTTGAGCTGACATATGTGTTGCTTGTGACAAACAGCTGAGTTTGTAGGATCACATTTACGAGTATGCCAGACCCTGTGTGAACATGCAGATAAAGTATTTGCTTGAGATGCATAAGAGGAGGTTCCACACTGGTTGTTTATTTGTTCGTGAAGATAATGGAGGAAGCCTTCACCAAAATGAGCAGAAGGCCCTATACAGCATCTATTGTCATATTTCATTATTTTCTAGGTGTGCTTGGGTAATACCGTCATTTTACAGGGCCATTTCACGGGGCGCACATATGACTCGAATTTTGACGGAACAAACCCTCTTGTTTACCTTTTTGTGTCCAAATCTGGCAAATCGTGTTTATTCAACGCGTTCAGTTTCCATATCTCAACACGCTATTGAATCAACGTTCAAATCCAGTCTTCTCTTGCAGTCTCTTCATCAATTCATCAACCTACAATCCTCACAACGCTAGGCCATCTCTAGCTATGGACAACTCAAATGAAGGTCCAGCCTCCAAGAGGCCCAAGACGCATCACAACCTCAAAGACGCGCTCGTCCTCCGCCCGCATGATACTGCTCCTCGCGCTGGATGGAACTCCCTTCCTGCAGAACTTCGTCTCGAGATCTACTCCTACCTCATCCCTCGCTTCGAGCATCCAATCAACGTCTCAAACCCCAAATTCAAGAACCGATTCTTTGGCGAATACAACGATTCCATCGTCCACAGCTTGTCGGAGGTAGAGGAGGAAAAGTATTGGAAGAATGTTCTTCCATGGACAAAGATCCTCCTCATCAACAAACAAATCAGCTACGAATGCCTCGACATCCTCTACGGCAAAAACTCCTTCCAAATCGAGATGCACAAGACTGGCGAAGCCGACCTCCGCAACAACTTTACACGCGAGAATCGGGAACGGATGCGATACATCACGGTCGCGTTCTTGGGGACGGAAGGCGCGACTTTTCCACCTGGAAATTCGATCCCAGATTACGATCTGTGGTATGATTTACTTCCCAATGTAAAGGAGTTGTGGCTTGTCATGCTACAGCCGTTTAGACCGCCACCTCTTGACATGGTTCGTCCTGGGGACGAGTTCTGGGTGTCCAAGTTATGGGATCGGTTCGATCAGTACCTCGAGTGGCTGCCGCCTTATCTTCAGTGTTTTTACGCCTTTTTGCCGTATGGGACTGGTATCAATATCATGAGTGATCATGATACGGAGGAGGTAAAAGAGCTTGTTATGGAGTATCTTACCTCGCGGTATAGGGCGTATGCTGAGTATGCGCTTCCTGCGCTGTCAGCACCTGAGGGCAATGAGGGTGATGGGACAACGAGCTCTTGAATGGGTTGATGGGGAGACATGACGATGTCAATTGAGGATTGGTTGGATTGCTTCGCTTAATAGTGAAGTATACGGTTAACAGATTGGTTGGGCAGGTCATTGGGAGGTGTCTGGTAATAGAGATTGTGTTGAACTGGACTAGCTTTCTGTGTATGTATTACCATAAAACCTGGCTATAACAAATAGAAGACCTTCCCACGTCCGACTCTGATATCTAGAGACTCTGATTCATATGGCAATGGGAAGCACTCTAATAAAATATCGTGTCTAATCAATAGCATATTGAGGCACTCTCTATTCACATAAGTCATGTCTAAACTGATACCAATGTGGCGATAAAAGGACCTTCTGTTCGTTATAGCCAGGGTCTACTGTATGTAATATTCAACTCACATACCTACATACACTTTCAGGTTGATCATCATCAAAATTTGAAACAATCTGATACTCCAAAACATTGAATTTATATTCAACAGGATAAAAAGCCTTACAGAAACAAGAAGTGGAAAGTAGGAACTAGTCGATTCGGGCTTCGTGTACCTGGCACGGAGAAAATCACTTGTAAGGGCGACCCTCGCACAGCAAATTAGACGTTTCCATCGTTGAACTTCAATGAAAAAAAGGAAAATAGCAATCGCTCTCATTTGAATGTCCTGTATGGAATCTCGAAGTCGAAGGTGTCTCTGCCCTTCTTGATATTAGGGCTTCCCAATCCCGTGCCGTTCCTTTGAACCAATCAGCTGCCGACTTTTGAATTTGATATCGACTTCTCTTATGAACAAAGATCATATCCCTACCAGACTGCTCATATTATTGTGTCGTCGTGTAACCAAAAAAGCTGAAAGACCATTAAGGATTGTTTGCAAGTAATTATGACATGTCAACCCTAATTGCAACAAATCTTGCATTGGAAGGGCAAAGCCTAAGATGTAGTAGAATAGGCTCATAAGCGAATATTCTTTGGCCTTTTGTTTGACGGAAAGCGCCGTCGTTATCTTTGCTACTCAATTCAGGGATATAAAAGGTCATACTTTTCACAGTAAGCGAAGAGCTTTTCTTCCATCTTCAATTAATTTTCAGAGAGACTTTGCTCTACAATCATCAAGAACCCATCAAATATTCTTATCTATTACGTTTCTATCTCAAAAAAAAAGCAGAAGGTGTAACAACATGCCCAAAAACTCAAAACAAAACATGGCCCGCCTCCAGAACGAGGAGCAAACCCACATCCTCGACACCATCGATGAGATGCGAGATCTCGGCGTGAACGAAGACATCTCCATTCCACAGGTCTTGTCTACATCCCAAGAATATTTCTGAAATAAATACTGACTAATTATAGATCGTCGTCGTCAGTGACCAGTCAAGCAGCAAATCGTCCACGCTCCAGGTGATTACGCACATGCCGCTAGCCGTCGACAGTGAGCTGTGTACCAGGTTTGCAACTCAAATCGTTCTCCAGCGGACCACTGAATCATCCCTTCGTCACGTACAGATGAGGAGACGAAGCAGCATCTGCTCAAGTTCACGCACGAATTCTCGGAAAAGGAGTTTAATGGAGATGGTGTTTTTGCGGGGGTTGTTAATGATGTACTTGTCTTCCTCTTGGATGTTCTCTTCGGTAATCTTTGACTAACAGAATGGCTAGGCGGCAGAACACATGGGTCTTCCGCCCCCTGGTGCAGACATGCAGACAGCAAAGAAGGCTTTGATAAGCGGTTCTCCGGAGATGTGCTCAAGATAGAAGTGTTTGGGCCTAAACAGCCCCATCTTAGTGTCGTTGATGTTCCGGGTCTATTTCACAGTAAGTGTACGTCATGCTATTGATGGCGAAGGATGTGCTGACATGGTTGTGATTCCAGATGATACCATCTACTAAACAAAGGAAGATCTAGAGATTGTTCGTCATCTCATGAAGGATTACATGGATAATCCTAGAAGCATCATCTTGTGAGTCTACACGACATAAAGCAACAAGTGCCATCCCAGAAACTAACAGCAGCAGGGCCGTCATGGATGCTCGCGTCAACCTATCTAACCAAGAAGTCTTTCGTCTAGCCCGCGAAGCCGACAAGGACGGCTCACGTACCGTTGGCGTGATCACCAAATGCGACGCTCTTCAGCGCGGAGACGAAAAGGAGGTTCTCAACGTTGCGCAAAACACTGTCGAAAAGTTGACTCATGGATGGTTCTTGGTCAAGAATCGATCGACTCGAGACCTCAAGGATGGGGTCACCCTCCAGGAGCGAGATGTGAAAGAAAAGTCGTTTTTTGATGCAATTTCACCTTGGAACGTGCTGTCAAAGGACCGCGTGGGCGTTCAGCCGCTTACAAGATTTCTGTCAAACTTGCTGCTGGAATCAGGAAGGAGTTTCCGTTGCTGTTGCGTGAGATTGAAGCTCCCGTGACTGAGATGCAAGAGCAGCTGAAGGGTTACGGAGAACCTCGTCAGACATTGTCACAGCAACGCCGGTTCTTGCGAAGAATGGCGGCGCAGTACTAAAAGCTTGTCGAGGACAGTTTGAATGGCACCTATCTCTCGGACACTGAGCCTGAAGATACTACGACATCGAGATGGCGCATTCGTACGGCGAATGAGACATTTGCTCAAAACGTTAGGAAAACGGACATAAATGGGGGTTTAAAAGAGCTGAGAATACCTACGATCCGGATTTCACCGACGAAAACGCCGCAGCTGATGATGACGAAGAAGCGGAACAAGAGGACGCTGATGATATTTACGACCGGATCCGTAAAGTCCACAATCAAACCAAAGGGATTGAACCTCAAGGCACCGTACATCCACAACTGATCACAAATATCTTTCGTCAACAGTCACAGCCATGGGAGGGACTGTCAAAGACTCATCTTACCGATGTTAAGGATATTGTTGATTAGTACCTCAAAATCACCTTCCAGAAAGTTGTGCGGGACCCTTATGTATTTCAGAACTTGGAACGGTTCCTTCGTCCGCATATTCTCGAAGGGCACTCCAAAGCTGACGAAGAATTGCGCAAGCTGTTGGAGGATGAGCGTGGAGGCATCTTGCAGACTGTGAATCATTACCTCGCGGAGACCTTGGCGAAGATACGCTCTGATCGAGCAGTCCAGCGGCTGAAGGATGCTGGCTACCAGAAAGGCAATGAGTATAAGAAGAATTTCGACAAACTCGCCGCGACTAGAAATATCAGCAACGACGATAGTGCGGCCTACGACATCCACGATACTGTCAAGTCGTACTACAAAGTTGCCATGAAACGGTTCCAGGACAATGACATCATCCAAGTTGTTGAGGGTCACGTCCTTGGTCCGAATATTCCTCTACGTCTATTCTCCTCTGACTTCGTGGATGATTTGGAAGATGATCAGGTCAAGTTCATTGCTGCTGAGAGCTCTACTACCAGCATGACGCGCTCGGGTCTTACTACGAAGCTTGAACGGTTGCAGAAGGCGCTGGATGCTGCGCATAGAGTTTCGTTGAGTTACTAGAGTGTATGTTTGATTGACTTTTTTCCTGTATTAGACTTAGAATGTTACGAATCCCCGAGAATGTCTGAAAAGAACTGATTTAACCTACATCCTAATGCAACCTGGTAATATATTTCTTCTATAGCCAAAACACACTAAAAAATAGCCATACAATTCGGAGGACTGCTCACACCCCTCGCACAATTCAACGGACTACTACTAACAAAGAAACTCCACCTATTATGCTGCTTACACAATTCCGCCAACCCATCCAAATCAAACATCTCGCCAATAGGCATTCCCCAACCCGCCAAAATGTGATGATGCAAATCAAATTCCTCCTCCATGGCCGGATAAACCTCAAAGCTGACGGCATCACTGGCGACGGCTGAGAAATGGTTGTTCCAGAGGAATTTGAGCACACGCTCGGATTGCTCGATACCGGCGTGTTGGGGGACTCCTTGCTCGGAGTAGGTCTTTCGTTCTGCGGCGGACATTGCGCTCCAGGTTTGTGGGAGACCGACGCGGAGGAATAGGATATCTCCTTGTTTGAATTCGATGTTGCTCTCTTTTGCGATGGTGAGGACTTCGTCGAGAGTTATTTTGTGACGTGTCAGGGCATAGTCTGGCTTCAGACCTTTGGTCCGCTCAGCCCAGGAGGCATAATCAATCAAGACACCGCGACCAGCAATGCCCTTCTTAGCCCAATGCCCAATACCAATACGCGGTGAATCAGTATTCATAATCTCCTCCACCGTCGTACCACCGTACCAAAGCTTCCTGTCAGGGTTCTCCTTATCTGGCCAAGGGGCAGAATGATGTCTCAACCCATCCCACTGAGAAGATTGCTGAGGGTTGAAATGATATTCATCATCCAACGCGGAGCCATTGCTGCCATCCACGGCTTTGATTAAATGGTTGAATGGGCGACGACCGAAGCCGGGCGGGTTGAGGTTCTCGAGTTCCCAGTTTAGGCAAACGCGCTCTCCAGATTGGATTTCGGTGCGGGCAGCGGAAGAGACGATCTCGGGGGTTAGGAGACGGAGCATTCCAAGGCCTTCTTCGTACGAGCCCGGGGCAGCTGGCCAGTACTGGCGAGGGTTGGGGAGGTCCTCATATGCGGGGAGAGGAGCGGACATTTTGTCTGAGTATTTGCTTCGGAGGGATCAACTGCAAGTAAAATCGTAGCGACAAATATTGTACGTATACTGTAGCAAAACCTATAAAAACAATAGAATAAATAAATAAAGAAAGAAAGACAATTGATTGAAAATACAAAAGATGTGCCCATTTCATGAATAAATACCGGCTTTTCTTCCGCGGGACCCCTCCACGTCACCATCGGAGATGCTCCGAGTGGGGGACAACCTGGTCGGAAACAATCATACGAACTATATAGAGTAAGCTTAAACTATATCTTGCATGAATTAATTATCCTAAGGCTATTTTATTGATCGCATTAGAGTTCTCAGCGTGACGGATTGGTGGTGGGTATGATGAAGAAAGACATAGCTGCATATGACGGCTTTAAGAAACAATGTATACGCATTCTAGATGAATGACAATGCAGATCTTCGTCTTGAAAGCTTCCCCTCAGATATTAGTTTCAAGAGGTTCTAAAATGCTTGAATTTAGCCGGAATGCGATGGTCTGCTTATAAACCCGAATATTGGAAGTGTGCCCCACCCCGCAATATCTGGTAAACTTCCAGCTATTTTTTTATTTCAACATCAACTCCAATCGCCTTCATCTACTTCGGAATAAAATAGATTTGTCACACGCAGATGATATCAGGATCAAATAAATCGCCGAAGAACTCTGGTCGCAGGGTAAAGCATTCCCGGGGTGGTTGTAGCACCTGCAAACAGCGCAAGATCCGCTGTCCAGGTAAGTCCACTTTTAAAGGCCGAGGGAAGTATGACATTGGCACTGACCGAGGATAGAAAATAAGCCGATATGTGACCGGTGCATAAGTGATAATAGGGTATGCAATTATGGAATTCAGTTGCAATGGGAGGATGATTCGCGCAAACGCGGAATCAAGCATGGCCGCACGACAAGGGCTGATCGTGTTGGCCTGTCGCCCACTAAGACAACGACGACGTGGCTTGGTTTTCCGCAGGGGCAAGGTGGAAGGTATTTTCTGAATACTTCTACGTCTGATATTGATGGGAAGATTGTGGTGCCTGTGATTCAAGGGCTGGATTTTGGGAGAGACACAAGATGGAAAAAAGAGGCAATGCTTCATATGACGCCCACTCGGATGCCGACGTTGAATTGTGCGGCTTTGGGCAATGAAAATCACAATCTGGATGGCCTGTTATTTGATTATTGTAATTTGCTTCCTACGCGCCATATATGGAATAGGTACTGACACAGTCACAGATGACAAAGCCGTCTCCCATTCTATAGTACTTCTCGACTCTCCCACAAACCTTTTTCGCAACTTGATTCTCCCCTTGGCAACTACTAATGAGCCGGTCATGCACATGGTTCTCGCTTTGAGTGCGTTGTCACTTGCAGCAACAGGACAGCCACAATATTACCCTTCGGCATTGCGGCATAAGCAACGCAGTATGCGACTGATCCGAGAACAGATTGCGTCCGATGCGGTTTCTGCTGCGAATGATGCCAATGTAGTTGTTATTTTGATGCTTTCTGTTTTTGAGGTAATTGCCCATATACCTGTTCGCGAGATTGGTCTAATTAGGGGTTGTCTAGATTTCTGATAACTGCCAAGTATCATGGTCAACGCATCTAAGTGCTGCACTTGACCTGATGCGTCTAGCTCGCAGTAGATCATCTGCCCCAATGCAGATAAACTCTCAAGTCATTGAATTCGTCTCAAGATTTTTCCTTGTCAAGGATGCTCTCGGAAGATCGGCGTGCCGAAAAGTGGCAAAGATCATGCATGAAGTACCGCCAGTGGATTCCAATGAGATTGATCCTTCGATCGGGTGTTCATATGAGCTGGTCAATATAATTTCGAGAATCACGGATTTGGCTAGGGATATGGTGAGATCGCAAACCCGTGTATCGGATCATAACTTCAATTTTCTAACGTACTTCTAGCGAGACTCGACAACCAACAAAAGAACATGGCACGAAGAAACACTACGACTAGAGGAGCAGCTCGACACACTCATCCAGCTCCTCCCTCCTTCTTATCTCCAACAGATAGACGCCTTAAACCCCGAATCTCTCACACCACCACCCACCCCTCCCGACAAGCCCATATCAATCCTCCTCAACACCTCCCTCCTATACCAAACCGCCTCCAAACTCTTCTTCCAAGCCACCCTGCGCTCCCTCAACCCTCAAACTCCCAAAGCTCGCTCCTTAATCACAGAAATAATCGGATATACCCAACAGCTTTCCCCAACCCATCTCCGATCCGCCCACTTATGGCCACTATTCGTCGGCGCAGTATATTCAACCGGTGACGATGAAGAACGCGTCTGGTTCTTGGATCAATTCGATATTATGGAAAAGAAATCGCAGGCGTTGGTTGCGAGGGGCGTTTTGACGAGAGTTAAGGGGATTGTGGAGAATGTGTGGAAGAGGAGGGATTTGGATTGTGATGTCGTTGGAGGATCGGAGGTGGAGGGGGAGGGGATAGGGGATTGGGAGAAGTATGTGCAGCCTTTGAGTGAGGGGTTGTCTTTGGGCTAGATGCGAGTAACTATGTAAATTTGATCAACTTAAAGGGTTACTTGTGATAAGTAACTATGTATTAGGGGTCGAAGTCTATCATTCTGACAGAATACTGAGTAACCCATAGCTCCACCCATCTGTTCGTTATAAGACTACATACTTGCATATTACACCGCATCGCCAGAGTCCTTCTCCACAGCAACTTCTCCATCACCCAACGCAACTTGAGTCGTCGGTACTTCGAGCATATCGTCTATATGTTTCGTGTACATTGGTCGCGTACTCCTGAGCCTTACACCATATATCTGCAACAGAATATACAGCGGAATAAGACCAAAACTGCATATTATGCATTGAGCGGCGAAGGTCCATGTATATCCTAGAAGCAAAAGTCAAATGAGTATTCGATACATAGATAAACAGGGAGGGTGTAATAATTACCTGAAGCTTCGACCCAGTAGTATATGAACCAGGGATTGATGAATGCCGAAAGCTGTGTTATCAAGCGTATTAGTATCAATAGAGACGAAGTGGGCGAAAGGGGGATACAAGGCTTACATTAATAATGATAGTGTAGAACGTAATAACCTCATTCGCATGTTCCGGATAATTGTCAACAATATACGCCGACAAGACCGTATTTCCAGTCTGCAGTCCCAACGTATCTAACCCCCCAGACAAATTAGCCAATCCTTCTCAGCCTCCCATATACCTCAGGGAGATGACTTACACAAGAAAAACGCAACCTGCCCGACCATCCAATGCCAATCCTTATCCACACTAACCCCCCAAAGCACAAGTCCCACAGAGGACACAACAGCAGCCGGATAACCCAACCAAAGCCTCATTTCGGGTACGCGGATGCCGCGATTTTTGCGCGCGAGATGACTCATTAGATTGTCGCTTAGGTTACCTGAGCAGACGACTTCGGCGAAGAGGAGGCCAACTAGGAGACCGATGAGAAGAAGGCCTTGGGTGCGGGGGGAGTCGTTTATGTAGGCGTCAGGGACGAGGGTGGAGATGCTGCAGATCCTGTTCGACTTGTTTAGTAAGCTGAGTTTTGGATATCGAGAGGTGGTGAATACATACCACCAGTACTGAAGAAAGCAGTAACCGAGGACGCTGATGACGATTGTGGGATAGCGGAATAGGTTGAAAAATTGGATTGTTGTTGTCCATACTTTGGGATGAGGGACTCCGGGGACCTTTTTCACATTCTGCATAGATACGAAGATATTAGACTGGAAGCAGGGGTATTGTAAACGGTGAAGGACAACATACGAAGAAGTCGAACTTCCTGCTTTTATTTGATACGGGAGCGATTGCCACCACTGCATCACTTCCATACTTCTGGCTCTCCTGAAGTAACACAGCTGCCCGAGGGTACAGCGTCTCTGGGAGAAAAAGAAATTGCACAACCAACAGCACCGCAAATAGGATGGTGACATGATACGCCACCCATTCTCCAGACGTAGCCAACAGACCACCAACTATCAAGAAATAAAGGTCAGTCAACTTTGACACAAAGCGGGATCAAAAACTTACAAACACCACCCAACACCGTCCCAGCATTAGCAGCAATAGTCCACATCCCCACCCTCAACCCTCTCTCATGCTCAAAAGAAATATCATGAATAATCACCAGCCCAATATTCGCCGACGGTCCTGCCCCCAATCCCTGAAAGAACCTCGCCGCCATATAACCTCCAAAATTAATCGTCTTGATAGAAGTGCACCCACTCGCCAGCACAGCTAGAGCAGTACACGCAATCAACACCGGTCTTCGGCCATATGTATCCGCCAATGCGCCAACAAGCAAAGGACCAACGGCGAGACCCAAACATGGCAGGGCAAAACTCCAGCTTACTTGAGAATAGTTGATGTTGAGTTGTTCTTCTAGATAGCCGAAGGAAGGGATGGGTGCGGTGGTGAAGTAGGTTAGCATGAAGTAGCTATACACCACTATGAAGAGACACGTTGATTTGCGGAGAAGGGGCCAGTTCAAGGGGTCTTTGGGGTCGGAGGTAGGTGTTGGGATTAGGGGGTTGCCCTTGGGGTCGAGTTTTTCGAGAATTGATGGTGCCGTAACGGGCTGGGAGGTCTTTTGGATGTCCATTTTCGTGTGGTTCATGCATGTCATGCGCACTACTGCGGTCAATTTGCGAGGGAGATGGGCAATCATTTATATCCATATCCATATCCATAGCCATATCAATATCAATATCATTATCGTCATCTGTATCAACATTTCTGATGAAGTTTCCCTCTCTGGATTAGCACGTTAGGGCTTCTCGCCGATGTGCTGATAAGAGGTTGTCTCTGATTGGCCACATCGGTAATCTCCTCGACTTTCCTGATTCGGAATGGCGTCAGATTGTGATAATCGCTGATATCGCTGTCTCTCCTCGAATTGCTGAAAGAAGTAATATCAAATTGTCAGATCTGTTCATCTGACGAGTTTCTGTTATCTTGAGGGGTGGGGGGTTGTGACTGAATGTATATCTCCTCAACTTACCCAATTCGGCGTGTGTTTTGGAGATATTTAAACATCGTTATCTGTCTCAGACTCTGTTAGTTTTAAGCTTACTCGATGATCAATCAAGCATTCGGATAACATCTGATCAAGGCTTAGCACAATGATCCCTATCGCTGGTCTAGCGCTATCAGCTTGGCTGATATATGTCTTGGTCAAAGCAATCGGGGGATGGCAAGCCAAAATACCAGGTCCCTGGTACACAAATGTCACGAGCTTCGTGTTGAAGTATCACGAATGCACGAAGAATCGTCGACTATGGATTCATCAATTGCATAAAATATATGGTCCTGTTGTCCGTGTGGCTCCGAATGAAGTCTCATTCTCAAATCTGGAAGGAATGAAGGAGATTTACCAGAGCGGAGGGAGCGGGTACGACAAGACTGAGTTCTATGATTTGTTCAAGCAATATGGGTATCGGACGTTGTTTACCACACCGAGTAAAGTTGATGTTAGTAGATGACTGTCAGAAACTTTTTGATGAGGGTTTTGCTGACGAGAATGGTAGCATGCTACAAGAAGGAGGATACTTGCAGACAGGTATTCAATGACGAATGTGCTTCGTGCACCAATGCTTGAGGGGTTTGAGCGGAGGGCTGCGTCGGTCTTGAAGCAATGTGAAGCATCTCGTGGTGGTTATCTGGATGTCTACGTATGACATATTCTACGTACCATCATGAACATCTGGATCAAGACTGATGGTCATATAGATCACACTGCACTGCTATGCTCTGGATTGCGCTTCCCACTTTCTGTTCAATCCTGGTGGAACAGATACTCTGAATAACGCCGAGGACTTTAAACTCATGCAAGAGCTATCGTATCACGATAGTATCAAGCGTAAGTTCTCCCATACTCCATAGCAGACGCCAATTCTAATCAAATCAGAACGATATGTCCAACACTACTGGCCAGCCTTGAACAAAATATTCGCATCTTTCCTCAGCCCTAAGCGGATATCCCTTTCGAGGAGCTATGTTCTTGAACAAGCCCACCAAAAGAGTCCGCACGAGTCATCTCTCATGCACAAATTGCAAAGCAAATCTTCCGAGCTCGCTCCAATCGAGATGGCCGCCGAATGCATGGACCACATGGCGGCTGGAATTGATACCACTGGCGATAGCCTTTGTTTCCTGATGCATGAGTTGTCGCTGCCACGCTCAGAACATATACAACAATGTCTTTGCCAGGAGATATCGCAGAACACAGATGCAAGAATAGATGAATTGCCGTATCTTGATGCTGTTATCAAAGAGGGTTTACGACTCTTTGCGCCAATCCCGATGAGTTTACCTAGATATGTTCCGGAGAGTGGCAGAAATATCTACGGTTATGATTGCCCCGGAGGAGCCATAGTGAGCTGTCAGGCATACTCACTTCATTTAGTCAACCCGGACGTCTTTCCTAATGCCGAGTCATTCATGCCGGAGAGGTGGCTGCAGAAAGAAGGAGAGACCGAGCGGAACAGGCTGCTGTTTGCTTTTTCTGCTGGTGGAAGGGGATGCATCGGCAAGCAGTGAGTCTTCAAACCGAGTAATGCCATTGTACTAAACTGACGTATCACAGTCTGGCAATGGTAGAAATGAAGACGTTATTGCGGAGGATATATGGGCAATACCGAACGACAATAGCACCTGAAATGAAAGGAGACATGTCGATTCATGATCAGATCATAGCATCCAGACCTAAAGATCAGACGTGTCTTTTAGTTTTTGATCGAGTATGAGCGAATCGATCCTCGAATGTGAGAGGAAGAGCCGTCGCCTAAATCTACTATAGTAAGTTAATTTTATATTAACATTTAATAATAATATTAAGTGCTTTTTATAGTATAATAAAGTTAGTATATATATATATAAGAGTTCTTATAATTTTAATACGTTTATATAACTAAGATTTAGCTGGATAGCAGTAACATAGACCATAGCTAGCTACAGCGGGTATATCAATTCTACTACTACTACTATTATGCGCTCAGCGAGCGTAGCTGAAATTTTATCTCTGTCACAGTTACTATCTCCACGAGAGAACACAGAAATGTGACGGTGAAATGCCCACATTTTCCGTGGCGCATTGCCGCCTACTCGATCAAACTCCATAGTGGGGGACGGTGTATCTCATGTACATGTATATATATATATATATATGTATGCATCTCATTTCTACTTTGATTCTTGTCCTTCGTTTTCCTCATTTACCGGTTGGTCCAGCTATATATGATGATTTATATCACCGTTGAACAAAATTATCTTATGATGGAACAACAATTAAAATTGACAAATAATCTTATGAGATTACCTCCAGAACTTACTGCAATGGGGCTTAAAAATCTCAAAGACAATGATGATAAAACGAGTGACTAATAGCGCGTTATAGCCCTAAACCGGTGAGAGTATACCAAACTAAACAATCAACATAACTCTCCTTTGTATAACAGCTAAGCTTATTAACAAATGAGCAGCGTGCGAGCTTCACTGGCAGGCACATAATCATCTAGCAGCTGTCGCCACGAACGATGACATTCCAATTGTCCGCATAAAAGACCTGACCAGAGGTTGTATCGGTGCCAATGAGACAGGTTTGACCAATATAGCTGGCACCACTCGCAATATCGTAGAAACCATCAAGAGTGTACTGGTAAGTATTCTTTACACCCCAATCCCCTCTTGTCAGCTTTCTGATTATATATAATCAGCGATATAGAGAGATCTCATAATTCACATCGTTACACCAGTAAATAGCAGAGTTGTAAGAGCAGCTTACACGGCCACAATTGCCTGGGCCCGGTCCATTGGACTATAGTAGTGTTTTTAGTAACAAACAACTATACCTCAATGAGAAAACTTCTTAGGACAGTAGAAACTTACTGGTCTTCCTGGCACGCCATCTAGATAGCTGATGCCTTGCTGAATACGCGACCAGCTACAGCCGGCCCAACGACCCTGGCAAAAGTAGCTGCTCACAGAGTAGTCAGCGGCGCGAGCCTCAATGGCATTCTTATGGTCGATAGGAGGAAATTCCGTCTCAAAGTCAGGATTAATGGTCTTGAGATGGTCTTAGACCTCCTCAACAGTACCCGTCACGTTAACGGTAGGGCCGCCAGCAGTGACTTGAACCTCCCATTCTATGTCAACAATGTTGTATCCTGGAATGACCGATGGACTAGCTGTACCCTGGATAGCACATCAGTACGAGTTACTATAGACAACATGGAGGAGAGGAAATATATGGATTATAAAATACCATAAGGCTTAAAAGAGCAAGAAAAGTGATAGAAGCCTTGGAAAACATGTTTATCAAGAAGACTTTCGAGCTTAGCTGATATAAGCGGATTTTACTTTGTGTTGGATATGAGGGCTTGCTTGGCTGCTTGCAATAAGATTGAAAGATTGTGTGGCCAGAGGCAGTCTATTTATGTCTTTTTGTCGTATGAGCAGTATCAGGATCTCTGGGCACGTATTTACTAAGGCATCCATGGTATCTACAAGACTTTCTATCTATTCAGTTTCCGGCACACATTGCCTTTGAGGTTACATCTCAGGACTCTAATAATCATATGTATCTTGTATACATCAATCAGACGTTAGTATCTTTCAAGATTAAAGATAGCTCACGGTCCCTAATTCTTCCAATGCCTGAAGGACTCAAGGAGGAACCCTAGTCAGGTCAACTGCTAATGCCTTCTCTATATAGCTTTAACAGTATTATATAAATCCTATATAGATTAATCATACGTCAATATCCACTTGAGATAAAAAATATCTTATGGTCCCCAGTTCTGTGACCTGTCAATACGTGAAGCAGGAATCCTAGTCGGACTGACTATTAATGCCTTCTCTATACGGCTCAACAAACATGCAATCCAGAATCAACAGACCTCCTGCAAGTCTGATTGGTCTCTAATTCCCTTTTTTTGAACGGAGAATCAGCTCTAAAGCCTTGCTCGTATCTAAACCAGTCATATACTATGTAGTATTAATTTCTGTATACTAGATCCCCACTGCGTGAACCCCCTACATATAAGTCTAGAGATCTAGGTCTCGTCAAACTCGTGTATGCATCCGTGTATATATGTGCTCACACCTTATAGAGCATATACTGTCAAGATGGGATCTCTCTAGAGCCTCCGCAGAGTAAGTACGTGCTTTGTAGCGATGGATCAACAAAGGAATCAGGGTTGACAGGCGGATACGGCTGCTAGCGGACATGGGTAGTGCTAATACAAATGCGGGCTCATGATTTGCTATAGTCAAAAGCCTACATAGTATGTAGTCTTCCCTCTCGCTTCTGTGTAGCACGTTGGTTAGGTTAAAATGTTTCTATTATTTTGCCGACTCTCTCATACAGATTAAGAGGCTCTGCAGTCTAAAAGCAGTGCCAACTCTCTATAGACTGATTTATTAGAACGATATTGATAGGATACAAAAATTTCTTAAATGATCAGCTATTGGGCGATTATTAACTGATCATTTTGGATAAAAGTAGCTTCTAGTTTTCAATCTTCTTCGAGATTAGTGAAGCCTGTGATCCCAATGCGAAACTAGCAGGGGGTCGACTACATGTCTCTGAAGTCACTGAGCCCCTCTAAAGGACAGATGAAGTCGCACAACTCCTTGGTCCATATTATTAATTTGTTTAGTTTCGTGAGATCACAACACTTTCTCGTCCCCGAAGGTATTTTGAATGTTAGAAATATGAAAATAATCCAGTCCAGCTTGTGTGCAAACCTGCAACGCTTGCTACCCACCATCCTTGCTTCCCCAGCAGGCAGAATATTTCTGGTTTCTCTAATCCTGTATGGAATTGCTTTCGAATACTGCAGACTTCGTTATTGGCGTGATCCTCACTCAGCATTCTTCGATGACACGCACGTCTACGACCTGAAATATAGTCTTTATCGAGAACATGAGGCACTTCAGCACATATCCGCATATAATGCAAAAATCCAGCCCCCGACAAGCACCTACGCGTCTTCAAACCCTCAAATGTGCCTCGCTTTCGTAACCGTAAAGCGAGACCACGTGAACTACTTCGATGCATCCATCGGCTCTCTCCTAAGCGGGCTCGATGATGACAGAGAGCGTCGTGTCTTCTCACTCAACGTGCTTTTTGCCAATACTAATCCCGACCTTCACCCTAGCTGGGGTCAACTGTGGATGGATCGGCTAGTTGATTCAGTGTCCTCGTATAATGTATCCGAAAAGGATTTTCAGAGGCTTCGGGCCCTTGAAGAGAGCCATAATTAGTATGAAAAGGGCGTTCAGTGAGTGTCTCTATTTTTGATCTTAGTCATCTGTCGACAAGCATGAGCCAGGTTACTAAGGCTTCGTAGTGATTATACATACGTCCTAGATCAATGTTACCTTGCCCCCGCTCCATATATTGGAATCTTCGAGGACGATATTATATTTGCGGACGGATGGCTAGCGAAAACTCTCCGGGCTCTCCATGATATAGAAGATCAATTGAAAGCTCAAGACTGGCTGTATTTACGCCTTTTTTACACCGAAACTGCCCTGAGTTGGACTAGCGATGATTTTGCATACCGTCATATGGGCTTCATATTTCTTGTTGCAATGATTGCATCCTGCGGTGCTCTCTTAATTATTCGTCGACCACTGCCCAGCACTCGTCGACACTTGGATATCGCAACCATCACGGTAGTTTGTACGATTACAGTGCCTGCGTTCACCGGCCTAGTGTTTATGATAGGTAGATATAATATCACTCCCATGCGCGGCGTTGTGGAGATGAACAAGCATGGTTGTTGTACGCAAGCCATGATTTTCCCTCGTGATCAAGTCCCAAACCTAGTCAACTTTCTACGTGATCGCAACGGAGGACAGACAGACTCCTTGATTGAAGAATATGCCGATGCGGAAGATTTACGTCGCTTTGCTCTCGCCCCGCCACAGGTCCAACATGTTGGTATTCGTTCCAGCCGCGACAACTTGGAGATTAATACACGCAGTACGTGGGCGTTTTGGTTCGAAGAAAATGATCCTGTGGCCTTACGTCGGGACCATGAGTATTCTATGAAAATGGGTGACATACGTTTGCTTGATAATGCTCGTTGATTAATTGTATGTATGAAGATACCTACTTGGTTAGATATAATTTATACTAATATATATATATTCTTCTTAACTATATGATTATATACTAAAACTATCTTCTCGCGCTTATTGATTATAATATATGGAGACTCTCACCAGGGTGGTTGGATGTATGCTTCACGATTCTCCTAGTCCCCAGCTAAGGTTCCCAGGGGAGCATGTAGGTATCCATTCCTTTTCCAAGCATGAGCCTCCATCGGATTATAACCGCTGGAAGTTATACTAGTTGCAATATGAAAGTTTCATGATCTTGAATCTCTATGAAAAACGCGGACCTAGATGCTGTTTATATCCACGAGGAAGAGTAGAGAGAATGAATGAGAAAGAATGGATGTTGAGGAAGGAAGTGGAGCCCTTTTTGGTTGCTCACAACAACCGATGCCTGAGGCCACAATGACCACCCCGTTCCGTTGATTGTCCGACGACGTAGTGAACTAGTCCCTCGTTAACACCTTGAAGTTGGAGCATCGCATGATCCTTCCCATTGCACTGTCCATAAGTCTGCTCTTCCTTGTACTTTTGAATTTCCGCGTGCCCTTCGTCAAGTGCCCAACATTTGCATGTGACCAGCCTCCCCGGAACGTCACCATCTCGCCACGATTTCCTCTCCACCCGAGCTGCTAGTACATACTCCGTACATACCGATCCACAAATCCCCATATCGCCCACCTTCCTACCGCCCATCCTCAAGACAACATCAACAGCGATCTCGGTCTGAAATAGAGGCAGCGAAGAACATGGTGGATCAACGCCCTCGCGCGGAAAGCAGGAGCTTCACAGCCCCCAGCTTGATTGGGACGAATGGACACTTTGCGTCTGTGGGGGATGCGGCGCACGATCCCAAGGCTTATGAGCATGGAGTGCAGGTAATTGACGAGGAGAAAGAATTCAAGTTAGTTCTATACAATTTTGAGAATGCCGCTGGGACTCACTAACAATGAATTCCATCTCAGTCCCAATTTATCCAAGTACCTCTCCCTCGAAGATGTCACCAACGCCGGCTTCAATTACCACCTCATCTCCGTATTCGGGTCGCAATCAACCGGAAAATCCACCCTATTGAACCATCTGTTCGGTACTCAATTCTCGGTCATGTCCGACAGAGAACGAAGACAAACGACGAAAGGTATCTGGATGTCAAAGAACAAGACGAAGCACGAAGACCCCAATGCGCGTATGGCGGACAATATCCTCGTTATGGATGTCGAAGGTACAGACGGCCGTGAACGCGGTGAAGATCAAGACTTTGAGCGCAAAAGCGCTCTTTTCGCATTGGCAACGAGCGAAGTGTTGATTGTCAACATCTGGGAACATCAGGTTGGGTTGTACCAGGGCGCGAATATGGGGCTATTGAAGACGGTGTTTGAGGTGAATTTGCAATTGTTTCTCAAGGATAAAAAGTAAGCTTTACTTTCTGCCGAGAGGGAAATTAGCTAATGTTGTGATAGCACGACTCATCGCTCCCTTCTTTTCTTTGTCATTCGTGATTTCATGAACACTACACCGTTGAAGAATTTGGAGACCACTCTTCTTGAAGATTTGTCGCGGATATGGGCTTCTTTATCTAAACCTCAAGGGTTGGAGCGCTCTACTATTCACGATTATTTCGACTTTGCATTTTACGGACTGCCGCATAAAGGCTACAAGCCGGACGAATTTGCAGCAGAGGCTAAGAAGCTTGGGTCACGGTTCCGTGAAGGTCGACGAGACCGGAAAGAGCAACTTGTTGGCACATCTATTGAGAACGGTGTATTCTTGCCCGAGTATCACCGGAGAATTCCTGCAGACGGTTTCGCGCATTATGCGAATGGTATCTGGGATCAGATAGTCAACAACAAAGATCTGGATTTACCTACACAGCAAGAGCTGCTGGCGCAATTCAGATGTGATGAGATTTCGAGAGAGGTTATTGTCGCTTTTGATGAAGCGATTATCCCATTCGAAGAGAAGCAGGCCGCAGGAGCCCGCGCTGGTGAACCCGTTATTCTTGGAGGATTGGGTCCGGCTATGCGAGGCGCGCGAACCAAGGCTGTCAAAAATTTTGAAACAGAGGCTAGCCGCTATCACAAAGGTGTATATCAACGGAAACGCGCTGAATTGGAGGGCAAGATTGATACCAGACTGAAAGCCCTCTTCCAGGGCCAGTTGAATGCAGCTCACAAGTCTGGTGTCAAAGATTTCACTGATGCTGTTTCCAACGCTGTCAAGGCTGGCCAGAAGAAGGGTGCGAGCTACGACTTTGCGGAGATAGTCAAGCAGGAAACGAAAGCTGCTCTTGAGCGATATGAAAAGGAGGCTCGTGCGTCCCTGGTGGAGGGTGCCTCATGGAGTAATTATAAGCAAGAGTTGAAGCTGTATCAAAAGGATCTCGCGGAAGTTAGCGGGCAATTGCGTCGTGACGAAATGCGACGACTTGCTACAAGAGTAGAAAGATGGGTCCGATCTCGCCTTTCTGACTCTGTTAGTTTGGAATTCAACTCTCTCGGTTCTGGACGTGGTGGTTCCGGTGCGCCAGAGACTGGCGAGAAGCCCTCAGAAAGTAAAATCTGGGACCGTATTTGGAACCTGTTTGTGGAAACTGTTTTGGATGCGGAAAGACGATTTACAGACCGCGCGACTAGTTTTGACGCCAGTGTTGACGAAGTGGACGTTGGTCTTTGGCGACTCCGAAGGAAATCTTGGGGCGTTTTGCGACTCAAGGTTGAGGAAGAGATGATGGAGGGTAATCTGCTGTTGAAGCTTCGTGAGAACTTTGAGGATAAATTCCGATACGATGAAGCAGGCGTACCACGTATATGGCGTCCTACCGATGACATTGAAGGAGTTTACACTCGTGCTCGCGAGTCTACTCTGACTCTTATTCCGCTTCTTTCCAAGTTCCATCTAGCCGAGAACGACGCTCCTCCTCCACTTGACCGATGGGTTGGACACACCCCCAGCTCGGCGACTGCTGCTGACGAGGAGGACCTGACGCCAATTGGCGGCGTTGACGAAGAAGATGGCAAATCTCTGGAAGAAGAAGTGACCATCCTCAATGATGCCAAGCGTCAGGATTTGACTGTGCGTTTCAAAAAGGCTGCTGACGGAGTTTACGTCGAAGCCAAGCGCAGTGCCATTGGCGGTATTACGCAAGTACCTCTGTACTTTTATGGATTGCTCTTTGCCCTGGGTTGGAATGAGATCTGGGCTGGTACGTTCTTCTAATCGAATTTTATCTGCAAATATACTAACAAGAGTCTAGTTCTCCGAAACCCAGCTTACTTCTTCCTTCTCTTCGTCTGCGCAGTGGGCGCATACGTAACCTACCAACTCAACCTCTGGGGCCCCATGCTGAAAATGGCGGACGCAGCGTCCAAGCAAGCTCTCGAAGAACTAAAGAAAAGACTTCGAGAATTCCTTGAATCATCCGACACCGGACGCCAGGCGATGGCCATGTCGGCAGGAGAAGAGTATGAAATGAGTTCATTGAATCGAGGTGGAAAGAAGGCCGAGGATGAGGATGAGAATGATGATATTTAGATTTGTATACTCGTCGCCCCCCTCGACCCCATTTTGACACGCTCGTTGGTATGAATATGCACTTATGCAAAAGCGATATGTTGTTACTTGATGTAATTATGATACTTGGTCACGAATGATAAATATTTTAGTACGTAGTCCTGACTTTAAATAACCCTAGTTGCCCTGGTAACCCTACATGGCAGATATCTGGGTATCTAGGTGCAAGTCCACAACTTGAGGAGTGAGTACACTCGAGTATCTAGTTAGCTATCCCTAATCCCCTTATTCTTATAACTAACTCAGTTCCAAACCTCAACCCACTCGATCTTGTGCTGATATCGCAGCCCGTCGGCCATCAATCCATAAACCAAGCCAAATCAGCCCCAGGCTGAAACTCTTGCTTTACTCTCCCATTTCCCATGAAACGAAAGCGAGTAGAACTGTGGAGCGTATCACAAAGACTTCTGGACGTAGCGAGGATACCATTTCACGAAATCCTAGTCCACTAAAGTATACTTTGTTATTATCTTCTTCATACGAAAGATCTAACTAATCATGGTATAGCGCATCGTAGCACTAATATCTAAGGGAGAATCCAAGAGAAAAATCCCTCTGTTTAGTAACAAAGTTTAACGAGACAGTCTTCGTTACTTTTGATTGTCTTTGCTTTTAGAATTCCAGGTGATCGGACCCGAGCTATAGCCGATCTGCATGCCACTATTGTGGCTACCTGAAAATGTTGCGCTATATGTGTTACCGCCGCGTTGACCTAACAATGTATCGCGTAATTTTGATGCAACAACTTCGGAGGCGGTTCGGTTAACCTCTAGAAGGCGTGACTGCTCTTCAACTTCCTTCATTGCCAGAGTTCGTTGTGCACCACCATCTGCCTCATCCTCTGGTTCTTTCTGAAGTTCTTCCTTGCGTTCTAAGGCTTCAGTTTGCAGCTCCTTCGTGAGGGTGATATACTCCTTGATCGCTTTCTCTAGGTTTTGAAATCCTGTCTTCAGCTCCTCACGATTAGTCTTTGAGGTGTATTCTGACCGAAACTGAACGAGACTTCTAGAGCATCAGTAACTATTCGAAAGCGTGCCACGGAAGGGCGCTTACAGTTGGGTACTTCCAATGGCAAACTGAACAATGGCCTGGCACGATTGAACTTGTGTTCTGAATGTATGTATCTTCTCTTTATTCCATACGCCAACGGAAAGACGATCTCGAAGTGAAAGTTCGGTGTTGCTAGAGTGTTTTGTCCATTTCTGAAGTTGATTTGTAAAGTCAGCACACGCCTGACCGCATTTATTCACGGCCTCCACAACTCCAGTCTTTTCAAGATCTGATTTTGCTTCGGCATATGTTGCGCTGTCAGAAATTTTGAGTTGTTCCAGAGCAGTGAGCGGGCGCTGGATGGCCTCCAAGGATGAGGCGATATCTTGGACCACTTCTTTGGCATCTGCTAGGCTACCAATCAAACCACGAAGATGATCGATGCTGGATAGAGCAAACCCTGTAATGCCAAGGGCGCCGACAGTAATGCTGAAGGGATCCATGTTCTCTAGGATTGTAAGGTAAAATAAATAAAGTCTCATAAATCAGGGGAATAGCGAATCAAGAAGATAACGGAGATCCGGTGGATTCTAAGATTTTAGGATAGAGAGGCGGCAAGTTTTCTTCGTGCCGCACGTGTTCGGCGTTTCCCCACTATAGGGCGAGGCATTCGACAATTCTCAATCCCACTCTTTGACAGGTTCAGAATATCTTTAGTCTAGCCAAGTTGGCGTCTGAAAGTTGATGTTGGGCGCTTCCCAGATCAAGAGCAGCCAATGGCAGCCCGAGACAGACCATGCACCCTCTCGGCATGTGGCATTGGCGGGAACTATAATTAGAACACGCCGAAACGTCCAGCACAAAAGGGACATCCACCCAGCCATAGACAAGATTCTACGTAAGACATAGCTTCCAAATATGATCCGTCGTCATGGCTCCTGCTGAATATAATGCGACCTTCTCAGGTTCACACAACCATGGACTACAAGCTGGCTATATCGCTGGAAATGTCAACTACTATTCCGCGGGCAAGTCACTTGTTTCCCCACCATCGAGTCGTGCTGACAGCATCCCGTAGAGCGTCCCGAGACACCACCCCGTCCATCCCTATCCATCCCGTTCCTCCGCGACCCAGATTTTGTCGACCGTGGGACGATCTTGGATCAGCTCCACAGCCGATGTGCTGCGCCAGCGTCCCGGACCGCGCTGGTGGGTTTGGGTGGTGTTGGGTGTGTAAATATGCATGCGCTTTACTGGTAGCCATACTGCTAAGTCCACATGCAGGAAATCACAGCTTGCGATTCAATATGCATATGAAGCCCACGAGCGATCGTCTGAAACATGGATTTTCTGGATTCATGCCAGTAATGCCGCCCGGTTTGAGCAGAGCTATCGGGAGATTGCAGACACGGCCAAGCTGTTTGGGCGACGGGATCCCAAGGCCAACATCCTCAAACTTGTGCACGACTGGCTGCGAGAGAGCAAGAATGGAAAGTGGATTCTCATACTAGACAATGTTGATGATGCTCATTTCCTCATCGACCGCCCTGATAGTACTCAGGCTCAGGCCAGTCATGAAAACGGCGGAGCGGATCGCCTGCTGCGAGAGTATCTTCCACAAAGCCCGAATGGGTCTATTCTGATAACATCACGAAGCAGGGAGGCAGCATTAAAGCTGGTGGACCAGCGCGATATCATTGTAGTCGAGCCGATGGACGAGGCGCATGCTCGTGCATTACTGGAGAAGAAGCTGGGAAGGCAGGATGAGAGACAAGATATTTCTGAACTTGCAGCAACGATGGAGTTTATCCCGCTTGCTATGGTCCAAGCCGCAGCATATATTTCTGACCCGGATCGCGGTTGCTCGGTACGGCAGTATCTCAACGAATTTTACAAAAGCGATCGCAAGAAGTTCCGTTTATTAGACCACGAAGAGGGCCAGTTTCGTCGAGACTGGGAGGCCAAGAATTCGGTCCTTACGACATGGCAGATCTCATTTAACAGCATACGCAAAAACCGACGATCAGCAGCTGACTTACTATCGCTCATGAGTTTCTTCGACCGTCAAGGGATTCCCGAGACCCTTCTTCGAGATCATGGTAGACAGGGGAATACAGAGCTAAATGAGAGTGATGATGCGGACGATAGTCAATCCGAATCCAGCATAGTGGATGAGTTCCAAGATGATATCCTCATACTGCGAAGATACTCCTTGATCTCAATCAATGTGGACCGAACGATGGTCAACATGCACAGCCTAGTGCAGCTAGCAACACGGAGATGGCTAGAAGTGAATGGCGAGCTGGAGAAATGGAAGCGGCAGTATATCCAGAATCTTAATGCGCAATTGCCCACAGGAGAGTATGAGAATTGGACACAGTGTCAAATACTGTTCCCGCATGCGAAATCTGCCGCAAGGCAACAGCCACAAGGCCGAGACGCTTCCATCGAATGGGCTTCAGTGCTGTATAAGGCTGCATGGTATGATTATAGGAAAGGTAATGGTGCTGAGGGAGCAAAGCTATCAGTCAGAGCGATGAAGACTTGGAAGAAGTATCTGGGTCCAGAACATGAAAAGACGTTAAGTAGCATGCAAATGGTGGGATTAACACACCTGCTTCAGGGTCAATGGACAGAGGCAGAAGAGCTGTTTACGCAGGTAATGGAGAGGAGTAAGAGGGTACTAGGTATAGAGCATCCTGACACGCTGGACACCATAAACAACCTAGCGTCAACATATAGGAATCAAGGGCGAATGAAAGAGGCGGAAAAGCTGGAAGTGCAGATAATAGAGACGAGAAAGAGAGTGCTGGGTGCGGAGCATCCTTCCACACTGACCAGCATGGGTAACCTGGCGTTAACATACAGGGATCAAGGGCGAAGGAAAGAGGCGGAAGAGCTAGCAGTACAGGTGATGGAGGCGAAGAAGAGAGTGCTAGGTGTAGAACATCCTTCCACACTGACAAGCATGGCTAACCTGGCGTCAACGTACATAAATCAAGGGCGATGGAAAGAGGCGGAAGAGCTGGAAGTGCAGGTGGTACAGATTAACAAGAGGGTGCTAGGTGTAGAGCATCCTTCCACACTGACCATCATGGCCAACCTGGCGTCAACGTACATGAATCAAGGGCGATGGACAGAGGCGGGAGAGCTGGTTATACAGCTGATGGAGACGAATAAGAGGATGCTGGGTATAGAGCATCCTAACACGCTAAATAATATGAACAACCTGGCGTTGGCGTACTCGAGTCAAGGGCGATGGAAAGAGGCGGAAGAGCTGGAAGTGCAGGTATTGGAGATGAGAAAGAGGGTGCTAGGTGCGGAGCATCCTGACACACTGACCAGCATGGCCAACCTGGCCTTCACTTGGAAAGCGCAGGGCCGTGACGCGGAAGCCCTTGACCTTATGCAGGATTATGTACAGCTGCAGTCAAAGATTTCAGGCGCTGACCATCCCGATACTCTATTATCCTCCGCGATATTGATTGCTTGGCAGACTGGGAAATTGGATATCAATATGCTAGCAGCTAATGGTGCTGTATAACACGATTTGTATTTATAGACAGTGGACACTCCAGATTGTTGTGGTCTAAATCTAACTTGGAGCTGTCTTGGTGTTTCACTCAAAGTAGTTTAGCCCCGCTTGGCGCAGGGGTTGAGAAACAGTCGAAGAGAGTAAGATCCTGACACCGGGTTTGCCTCCGAGTGTATTATTGTAATAGTAGAGACCACCCAACATCTCGACGGCGCAAAAGAATTCCAAAATGGTGTTTCCTGTATTAAAGGTGTGGTCTGCGGGTCCACCTTGATGCCCCGAAGTGTTAACATGATGCTGCATGTTACCTTAACGGCAAGGAAAGTTGCTTTGTCTAAAGCTACTGACAGGATTAAGTTACGGCTATCCCAGGTATGGTGATTGCAGCGCATAAATCCACTTGCATCATCTTTGTTATTATTAATAGAGTAACTTAAGTAGTTACTACGTAAATAAAGCAATGATAATTAATTAATATTTCAAAAGTTTGTAGTATAACTTAACTAAAGTAGAAGCGAAGTTAACGTAAGCAGACACCCACCTGGCCACTTTTCAATGGCATTCAATAAGGAAATGAAAATCGCGCATATCAGATGCAGATGAAAAGTGCCAAGGTCGAAATATGGAAAAAAACTCTCAGCAGATATTGGGGACGCGCGCTGCTGCACGCGTGAACCTTGAAACGATGAAACGAAAAGGGACAGGTATAGCTAGAAAAAGTACGGATTGGAGTTGTAATTGTAACATATTCAAGGGTAAGAGATAATTTATGGTTCAGGACAGGAAAGGGCATAGTGAAGTAACAAGATGAGCGATTAATGGAAGTTTACCAAGTCCGGATTGTTTCTAGCTGAAGGTGTTCAAGTCGGCGTATTTCAAATGTTAGCTGGGAATCCGGTGTAAACTAGAGGTCTTTCAAGACCTCGCAATAAATGCAAGCAACATATCAAGAAAGAAAATGATGAAGAGACATCCCTGTGATCAACCGGGAAAGACGATATCAGATCCTGATTACCAGCTAGATACTTAATAAGACAGCGCTCCTTCTTTTCTCAATGATTTTTGGGCAGAGAATAAATTAGAGTGCGAGGTAGTGGCACTATCAGATGCATTTCAAGGAGACATGCAGTCAGGGCGCTTCACATACATTCATCATATGCGGGACGACTAAGCTCTCTGCAGATTTTGGACAAGTGAAGACCAACATGCAAGTAATGTAGAGACGATGAGGAAATCGGATATATGAAAAGTTTGTGGGAGTACTAGAAGCAATGAGAGATGATATTATGAAAAGATGTAAGTCTAATAAAGAGGTGCAATGATGTGGATAGACCAAGTAAAATGAACACTGCCTAGAGAGATTAGAAAACTAGTTCCTAAAAAGGTAATTTTTGAAAGGCTAATTAGAACTGTGCGTGTGCGGAAGGAGGGTGGTGAATTTGTAGTAAATTTTTGCGGGTGCTGGCAGCTGATAGTATTCTTCCACTCAACTTCGTTTCGTTTCAGCGCATTAGGTACTTGCTGCGTGTAGAAATTGTTTCGATACGTTCATCATACACGAATACTCTACAAGATATAGGGTTAGGGTTAAGATTAGAATGGTCCTAATCTTAATAAAACTTAGGGTTAAACCACGAAACGTCATTGTTGTCAAAAACAAATTCAAAGTCGGGATCCTGGAGTACCTGGTCAGATACTGCCACATCGCCCATCCTAGGTGGATCCTCTGGTTGTGAAAGTACAACGCCTTGGCTGCCACCACATTGCCGTGCTGGTGTTTCCAGTATAGATGTTTCTCTCAATGGGTGATCAGCAGAGGAATCTAGAATGTGACTTGCCTCTGGCGACCTAGTTGGTCTGTATTGTAGATAGTGTCGTGGCAGCACGCTAAAGAGAAGTTGCAATGCAATGATATGTTGCTCAATTACAGGATTGAATACCTGATAATACTGCAAAATTTCAATGGCAAGGTTCCAGTACTGAGTGATTGATTCTTCCGGAACCTCAGATAAAATAGACGGGCATAACTTAGCTGCAACAATTACTGTAGCCGCAGTGTAAACAAAGAGTACGTTGTACCACCACGCTGCTATGGGACCGACTGAGCTTGGATCGGAAGGTCGTTTTGTGTATGCCAGGTCTATAGTTTCTTGGGCAATTGTCACACACGTTATGGCGCATTGTAAGGCAATCCGTTGAAAGAGAAGACCGCCAGATGACGCTGCTGCACTTTCCATATTGCTCGTTTCCGAAGCCACGTATGCGGATAGGATTGGTCTTAGCGACAACAATCGAATATGAAGGTAGCTGAAATTAGAGTCAGCTTTCAGTAGCCGGAGAGACGATGTTTGGAAAGTAGCTACCCACCGTTGACGTAGGATAAAAGTCTGACGCATGGAATACTCGGTGCGTTCTATATCCTGATTCGAGGTATCTAACCTCAGATGAGATGGCAACCTTTTTTCCCAATGAACAAGTCGACTTTCAATATCGAGGATTGAAAAGGTGTTGCCGGCGCCAGATCGCCCGAGATACTTTCTGCAAGCTTCTTCGACAGAAAGGTCTTCTCCGGAGGATGAGGTGTAAAAGTCAACAAGCACATCATACAAGATTTCGTATAGCTCAAGTGTCTGTAAATGGAAATCCAGCATTGAAGGCTTTGATAACTGAGGGATCTGGGCTCCAGCTTCTCGTGGCAGGTACTGCTCGTCCATTGCGAATGGACGCGGTACACCTGCTGCGAGAGCTGCATTGATCATTGGGGGCCGGCCATAGGTCATGGAGACGACACGATCCATCAAAACACAGCCATGCCACACTTTGCGATACAATTCTCTCCGTCTGACTGAGGTTATGGCTTGAGTTGCTTCCGGAAGATGTAAACCGAGACTTTGCGCAGTACGTGCAGCAGCTCCAATCATCATCCAGCATTCATGAGCCTCGTTTGTACTTTGGAAATATTGTCCCATCAAAAGATAAGCCTGGACAGACTGAAAAGATCCTGTACTTTGGTCCAGAAGCTCTTTCGCTCTCTGGTAGTACATGTTTGCGGAATATTTGCGTCGTCCTGCTTCGATCGATCCACTTAATTGACTAGAGATAGCAAAGATAACATTCAGGATGCAAATAAGCAAGGAGTCATCTTCTGAGTCCGCTTCCCCACGCCACAGGTGGCGATACTTGAAAATAGTGTCATCTTTGTCGACAAAAGGGTAGAGAACGTGAACGATTTCCCAATATATTGCTAGAAGATGATCTGCCTTACTCCTTGGCGGAAGGACAAAATCTGGAGCAGAGGGTCGACGGTTTTTGACCCCCACTCTGGACGAGTCAGAAAGGATATGAGCGTGTTGACCGGGAAGTCCATCTCCCGTTAAGCACAGCTTCTGCTTCACTGCTCTACGGACTTGACATATAAACCTCCCAGAACTCCGTCGATCCGGTATCAGTTGGGAGGCTACCTATCATCCAAATTGCTGAGTTATGATGATAGTCCTTTGCTCCTAATGAAGGGGTTTGTAAGGAGCGACCGGTTGGTGTGCTTAATGTGGGAGACGAGGGAGTAGAAAGCAGAAATTGAGATCCGCGGTCAGTCCTTGAGAAAGAACCAAGAGTTGGTCTCTCTGAAACTTGAACTATCTCGGCAGAGGTTGTATTCTGGAAGAGCCCGCGTTCTACGGTGCAGTTTTGTTTATCCCCCCGCGGGCATGTCCCTCATCGGCATTTCGAGGGTCGCACTTGCGTTGCGTTGGCGATGCCCGCCACCATTGATCCCAGTGGTCTGGTTATGAAATTCAGGAGCTTGTGCATGTGGCATCTGAAGAGCACGAGACTACTCGCCGCTACTCCATGAGCAGTCATTGGTACCTTTGTTTTTCACTCTTCGCCTCAAGCATGGGCCGCACACTGCACGATATCAGGCGTCTAAATTTCTACGCTTCTAGGGACAGGCCTTACCAGGACGCATGCTATCACATTTTATCTTCGATATCAGTCAGTCAGGCCTTGCTTTCCTAATCATAAGGTAAGATGAAACGGACCTTTTTGCAGCGACAGGTATCACACGCGATCGCAACCTTCTGCCTTTTAGAGCGAGGATTAACTGCTTCACCGGTGTAGTCCATGGCTTCTGCAGCTATTGCAGATAATGATAGCGGGTGTTCCGGACTTGCGGGAGCGACTGGACCCTAGTCCCAAGGGACTCCCAATGGGCAACCCTAACCCTAAAAAGTTACTAAAAATAATATCTAAGATAGGTCATTTTAGGGTTAGGGTTATAAATTACAAAAAATACAACATATATTAACCCCATAATCTCTAAAACATAAAAAAATTTTAGTTTTAGTTAAAAGAATCTAACTAATATTTTTATATCATGTAACTATCTCGATGATTGGGCAGAGATAAGCCCATTGACAATTTACCCCATACTTCCCAACGTCTAACCATCATAAACAACAATATCCTCTCTTTGCACCGTCTCAAAAGCACAACTCAATTCAAACTCTCAAAACAGAATCAATAATTGTAGACAGCAGTACCTAGGTATGCCCCTCCGCTCCCACCACGGCTGCGCCCGCTGCAAACACCGACGACAAAAATGTGACGAGAAACGACCTACTTGTACCCGCTGCACAGAAGCTGCTGTGAACTGCGAGTACGTGATTACGCTCAAATGGGATGGGAGGGTGCCGAGGAAACAGGAGCAGACCTCGTCACGACGGAGGAGGAGGAGGAGGAGGAGGAGGAGGAGGAGGAGCAAGAATGTCTCTTCTATTACTACGACAGAATTGGACAGTGTGCAGCATACAACTTCTGACGGAGACTGTAATCCTAAGACTCGACTACCGAAAGATGAGGGACGAGACATTATGGAAGTGGATGCTTTTCAAGGACTGTCTTTTCGCGACAAGTTACTGTTGAATCACTTCATAACGCACGTCTCGCAACTAATGAGTCACACCTCTGTGCGTAAGCAGGCATGTCAAATCCTGCCCGTGGCGCTGGAAACGCCCTCCTTACTATACGCTACACTAGCGTTTTCGGCACTTCATCTCTCGACTCTCATTGACAGCGACTCCGGTGATGGAGTAGTAGTGTCTAACACATCAGTCGCCGACATTCTGGCATGTAGTATCACGCATCTACGACAGGAACTCGATCACAAGGACTCTACATGTCACAACAATACGCCAGCTCTATTGCATACTGTCAAAACTCTCTGTCTCTTTGAAATTTACTCCGGAAAATACGACTCCTCCTGGCGCGCACATTTAAAAGGTGCAAGAGCTCTACTCATGACTACAGCGACGACCGGTCTTTCGACGAATGCATCTGGGGGATGGTTGATAGCGAGATGGTACATCTCCATCGAAGCTCTGTCCGCATTAACCAATGACGAAACCCGAGATGCAGAACAGCAACAAGCTATCCAGCCCATAATTGATTCAGTAGCTACCCAAGGTTCTGCGCTGGATATATATGCCGGGTATTCGGCCGATTTACATTTAGCATTTAAAGATATTGGTGGATTGATGCAACAATACGCATCTGCCAGATACGTTCATTGCGGTGATGATATTCTATCAGATCTACTTCGCCATTGCGATGGATGCATCGAGATCGAACAACGCGTCGAACGAATGATCAGTCGCGACAAGGACGACGGACTCAGAATCCCCGCCGAAATATCTCTAAGTACCGAGGAACTGCGGATGTTCTCCGCTTGTAATACTGCATACCAGTACTCGGCGCTGCTACACATTCGTCGACGATTATACAACATGCGCCCCGGATCAGAGCAAGTACAGCAGTGCGTGAGGGGTATTCTGGATGCAGTCTGCAACGTTTTGCCGGTTACGGTATTGTCGCCGTGGATATTGCTTACGACGCCTATATTTACGGCTGGGTATGTCTCTCCCCACCCTTACATCTCGACAACCGATATAATCTGATAGTCTATATCATAGATGTGAAGCCATAGCCCAAGACCGAGAAATAGTCAAAAACCTCCTAACAGAACTATACACGGTGCTCCGCATCCGCAATATTCTGAGAGCGATGGAAGTACTGAAACAGCACTGGCAAGGGCCGGAGGATAGCTACACTGATGTGGCTGATTTTCTGCCTTTTTAATACTCCTCAAATTACTCTCGAAAGATTTGATATAGAGTTGTGTCTAGGATGAAATAGGAAAGTCGAGGAGATGAGACTCAATCCCGATAACGATTAGATAACGATAACGACGATAAGGCCGCTATTTATGAGGGGCATCCATCACCACATCACATCACTCGCCAATATTTAAACCCAACCCCTTCATAGTCCATCCTTCACCTCCCAAAATTAAACCAAAAGCCCTACATAGGTAGAGTGAAAATGGTCCGCGCCTCAACCCTAATAAGTGTCCAATGGCCCCCCGCCCCCATCTCCGCGGGTCCAGACACTCTCGTCCTCAGTGTGGGGACATACTACGTCGATTTACGCATTGATCGGGACGACGGAAGTATCTACTGGGCTCTGGCGGGGAGGAGGATTGTTGTTTGTGAGGAGCCTAGTACGTCCCCGCGTTCCCCCTTCTCACAAATCTCCCGTATGCCCGCCCTCGTACGAATGCTGATTGATATATGGGGGCATAGGGAAGGTGAAGTTTACGCATGAAATTGACTCCCACTCTCCTTCCGCGTCTGGAACGGAAGAGGATGGTGGAGAAGGAGCGGAGGAGGTAGCAGACGAAGGCACATTCACAAAACTTCCTAACGGCGACGATCTTGAGATCGGCGAAATGCCCGCGCCGCATTTAGGTGGGAAGGTGGCTGCTTATAGGGAGGTGTGGCGCGAGTTGGGTCCTGGCTTAGAAGACAATAATACTAGCGGCGGTGACAGAGAGAGTGCCGAGGGTAAAGGGAACGGGACGTGTTGGATGCTGGAAAGTCTTGACACCAAAGGACAGGGGCGGAAGAAGAAGAGGACGTTTTATTGTCGAGTGGGCAGATTCTTTCTCGCGATACGGCGGACGGAAACGCAGATCTCTGACCAAAAGGGTGTAGAAGTTGAGGTTGAGTTTTCGGGGATCAGGCAGGAAGAGGAAACTCGACCTCGAGCCGACGGGGGCGGCAAGGAGTGGATTGTGAAGTATAGTCTTGGCTCGGAAGTGGATGATATGTTTCATATGTCGAGAGCTGAGTTTGTGTTGGAGAATACTACCAGTGGCGGTGGTGCGGTGGAGTGGAGGGTTGATGATGAGGTTGTTGTGAAGAATAAGACGGATGGTACGGTACGGGAGGTTTGTGTTGTGAGGGCTGTGAATTGATCATTATATTATGTAAAAAACGTATATCCGAGTATATCTGTATAGGACGAATAGAGGAGAGTGGTATCACAAACAAACAAAACCACCTAGTCCCGAAAAAATTCAACGCCGTCCCTCTGGTATATTCCATATAGTACATAACACCCCATAACCGCCCACCCATGTGCGATGTATTATATCCATTTTGATCTAATGATCTACTGCATAGCAACCCCACTAGTCCAATCCAAATTCCACCCCTGATCCAAATCCAAATCCAACGGAATATTCGACCAGAGGCTCAAATTCTCATTATTCCCCAAAAATCCACCACCCATATATCCGCCCGCGAACTGGTCGGGGTTATTGCTATGGTTGACTATCGACATGCCCGCGTTCGGGATCATGCCTGCATTTGGTAGCGAGAGGATATTCTCTAGTTGGACGCGGGAGGAGTCGTCCCATATATGAGATGAAGAGGGTACTGGGTTGTTGAGGGACTGATTGTGTTGTTGGTCTGGACAACTCGAGACGGAGCAGTTGCTGAAATCAATGTTTGATTGGGGCGGGGTATACAACTGGAAAGGACTTGGTTGTTCGGATGCGGAACCCTTGATGGATGAGGGTTGGTGACTGAAACTGGTGCTGCTGCTTGGTGTAGGTTGTTGTTGTTGGTGCTGTTGATTGGCGGCGGACGAACGATTTCGTACTTTGAAGGCTTTACTACCGGGTATCACTGTGATGCTGCCAAAGTATGGAACGGAGACTTTGCAGGATACGGCTACCGGGCATTCGGTTTCCATGTTCTTGCTGACTCCTTCCAGGATGAGGAGTGATTGTTGCGCGACGGTGCCGGCGGGTTCCATTGCGGCGTGACGGAGGACTTCTGTCGTGGCGTCGACGATTGCCCAGTCCTTTTCGTCCTGCTCTGGGCTGTAGTTAGGCGCATCTTCAGAATATCCAATAAGATTGATGACTATGAGCATGGCAGCTGAAAAGGCTTGAAAGTCGATCAGACGGCATATATACGGACTCATCATATCCGCAGAACGCAACATGTTATATACGAGCAGTGCATTTCGAGATGATTCCAACGCAGCTTCTCGGCTGAACTGATACCGACGATCGCCATGACACTGTAACATAAACGGTAAATGCAGCGTGGCACGCATATAGTGGAACATGAAGGGCAACAGCAATCGCTCAGTAGCTTCATCAATGGACATTTTCTTGTCCGGAACTTGGTGCTGCCAAAAGTGGTCTGGCATGGATCTTGCGTGATCTTGCATGTCTTGCTCTAACTTCAGTGTTTCTGCAATCGACATTCTTGCTGGGTCTTCCTGGTTTCGATCAATGATTGGTCCCATGACGAGTGATAGCTGTAAACAATAGGTTTCCATATTGCGAGGCTCTGTTTTCAAACGCCGCTCGACCTGGGGTCTATACAACCGTTCCTGGACCGCATATGGCAGACCGAGAATCATGCAGAGAAACCGATCGTTCAAGCCAAGCATCGTCCAGAGCTTTAGACGTCGGTCGTACAGTTTATCATCTGGATGGGGCTCTTTGGCAGTCGAGATGTGCAAGCCAGCTAACTGTGCTAATTCAACTCCACGTCTCGTCATAAGCCACGCTTTTCGCGGCCGTCCAATGTTCGAATACCATTTTGACAAAAGTAAAATCGCCTCTAGACTAGGCAGAGTCCCGCACAAATCTTCGTCATTGATAATCAACCGGTCAATCGAGTTCACACAGCGATCGGCATATTCGCTCGGCACAATGGGCATTTCAAGCGAATTGTAGTCAAACCCGGCCGGAAGCTGGTCAATACACATCAAGTGACAGAGTATAAATTTTGCCACATCTCCCGGAGAACTCGGCGCTTCGAAGTAGTCCCGCTCACCGACGAGAAGTGACCTGCCCTCGTCAAGTAATTCGGGAAACATGTGAAACCATACAGACCACCAGCTCGCCGCCACGTCCCGAATGCGAATCAGATCAGCACGAGGTGGAATCAACTTGACGAGCTCGTTTCGCGCTGCAATCGCTTTTGGTGAGATGGCTTGTGTCGCGGCGATATTCTGATTGCGTGTTGCCGTCCCTTCGGTGCGGGTGATGATATTATTATTCAAGATCTGAAGTACCGGCGCGTTCTCGATCTGATGACTTTCCGAAATCGGCGCACCCTCGGCTATTTCACTCGCAACCCTGACGGTCATCTGCTTCCCCGAAACTGGCTCTGTCGGATCGTGTTCAAGATATTCGTTCATGTAATGCTTACTCGTCTGCGTAGGCGGGTACTTGTGATGATCAATCTGAGCCGCTGGGGACGCAGAAGCAGAAGATGGGGTGGTATTTTCCATTCGCTGCAAGATATCTCTGACCACATTTTCTAGCTGCGTTACTCGCTCACGCAGACTGTATGGTTGCTCTCCGGATAGAGGGCCGGCGACCTTGGGGTCCACGGTTCCATGTTCTTGGTCAATGCACTCGAAGCCTCTGGAGTGGCATTCATTGCATATATTGGGGCGATCAGAGTCGTATGTGCAGCGTATTTTTCGTCGGCGGCCTGTCCGTGTTAATCAACTTCAATTGATGATAGAGTCAATGCAAGGCTGGGGACTTGCAATGAATGCTCACATTCGATACAACTCTTGGTCCCCTTTCGCATCTTCTTCCGGGGCGGGCCCTGGGAATCTAAGAACCGAGCTGCAGACATTATGTATGTCCAAGATAGCTCCCGTGGACTTCCGGCAATGTCAAATCACAGGTTAGAGGGGCTCACAACCTCAGCATCAACAAGTAAACAACAATGCAATATCTTCGTGCGGAAATGACTGTAACCAATTTGCACAAGATGAGTAAAAGAAGAAGCTCAATATCAAATTCGAGACTTTGCCACACGACTTCTTTTCCTCTGACTGACAAAGCAAAGCCAATTGGCCAGAAGCTTCTCCCAGGCAGCAGCAATATTTGCTCAAACGTCCAATAACTAACCTAAAACTTAGATCTAGCAATAAGCCGGATTTAGATCGATAAATCCTTAAACCCGGCTTTCGTGACTGATGGAGCAAGGGTTAGTGTAGTGTAGCTCTGGAAAGAAAAGCTACTAGTTGAACTCGCTAGACGGACGAAAAGCCGCGATTCTGAATGTGGGCGATAGTTGTGTCAGAGCACAGATATAAAAAGGTCGTAAACGCCCTCTTGGTCAGCGACTCGCAACGTGGCAGGTAGTACGTACTTCGTATGACGGAGAAGCATGAAGAAGCAAAGGAAGGTTGATCAGCTAATCAAGGTAGTGAATTGCTTACAAAGCTGAGCCGGACGGACGAAAACGGCCGGATCAAATTTTCTGCAAAAATTGAAGAAAAAAATAAAAGTGGATCGATGCACTCGACAAGGTATAAATTTTGCAAAGTTTAAGAAACTTAAACTTAGGGCGAACGTCAAAAGGGCGTAAGTTTGAACCAGTGAGAAGTTGTGAAGCCCTTGCCTATTTGAGATAAAAGGTGAGTAAGCATCGCTTTGCTTATTCAATTTACTTTGGTTCTGGAGTGTTGTCTTGATGAGGATTGTATTGAATTGATTATGATCAATATTCATTAGATCTGATTAGCAGAGTATTCTTCATACGTATTCGCCAAACGCCAAAGTAGAGTGTCTAATTCTGTACATCTACACTTATGCAGGTCATACATCATGTATCGAAAAAGGAGAGATGTTGTCTAATTAATAAAGCAATTCTAACTGCCCTTGTTGCTCTTGTGAGGTTCAAGCAGCACCCATGCCCGGCTGGACTTTGCCCTTGAGACTCTTCCACTTCGGGAAAACAGAAATAATGCAACAGAAGCCTCCAAGCGCAATCGCAAAGATGAATGCGATTTTCAGGCCGTCCATGTAAGCCTGCAAGATACCCGGTAGTTGGGCTGCAGTAAAGACGTTTCTCAAGTCCGTGGCTCCGGTGGCAACCACCAATGCAGGGTTTACGTCTGGTGCGTAGATGGGTAGTTTCTTCATGAGTGTGTTTGTGAAACCGGCCTGCGCACCGGAAATCCAGAGTGCGCCACCGATGGTCTGGAAGAATAGCGTGACGGCGGTAACGTTCGAGACATCCGAAGAGTCGACGAGGGCTTGGTTGACGATAATGGCGATTTGGCTGCCGAGGCCAGCGCCAAAGCCGCAGATGACTTGGTAACCGATCCATTTGCTGTGGCCGGTGCCGATGTCGAAGGTGTAGATGAGACCTGCGCCGATGGTTTCGATAACTACGGCGAGGATCATGAGATAGCCGTATTGGCCAAAGGCGGTGATCAAAAGTCCAGACATGATTGCGCCCAAACTGCTAGACAAGATAAAGGGGACGTTGCGGACACCGGACTGAGAGGCGGAGACGTCCTTGATGGATTGGAAGTAGATTGGCAGGTAGTAGATCATGATGAACATTGGTCCAATAACAAACAACACGTATGCGCAGCCGATGGCGATGGTGCGGTCTTTGACGATTCGTTTGGGGACCAAGGCGCGTTCTCCAGAGTAAACCTGAACAAGGATGAATGCGATAACCATTAGGCCGAATCCGACTAGTAGACCCACGACCTCGGAGTCACTCCAGGCCTTGGACACACCGGCCCATTGCATAGCGAGGAGGTAGCAGATCGTAGCACCGATGATTAAAGTGGTTCCAAGGGGATCCATTTGTAGAAGCTTCTCCTTAAGAGGAGCGTCGACTGGTTTAGCTGTGGCCGGGGTCTGGAAGAAGAACAGGATAATAGCCGCGCTGAGACCTCCGATGGGAAGATTGATGTAGAAACTATTCGACAATTAGCTTTCTCTTTTTCGTTTCTTCTAGTGGATACAAACTTACCACCACCTCCAGGAAACATCACTCGTAAAAACACCACCCAGCAGCGGACCAACGACACTAGCAACCGAAAACGTAGCTCCCAATACACCCGTAAGCGCAGGCCTCTGTCTCGGCGGCGCCGAAAACGCAATGATAATATAAACACCACTAGAAATCCCAGCACCACCGATACCCGCAATAGCACGCCCAACGATAAAAGCAGTACTATTGGGCGCTACCGCACAAAGCAAAGAGCCAATCTCAAACACGAAAATGAAAATCAAAAACGATGTCTTCAAGGGGAAATATTTGTAGACTTTGCCGGATGTAGATTGAAATGCGGCCAGGGTCAAGAAGAATGCGGATCCGTACCAGGCTACTTGGTCGAGGGATTTGAAGTCATCCGTGATTTGAGGGATGGCTGTTGCGACGATGGTCATGTCCAGGGCGATTAGGAACATGGATAGCACCAGAGAGACGACGATGAAGATGAGTTTGGCGGCCTTGGGGTATTCAGGTTCGTCATTATTTTGCTGTTCGTCCACATCGGTTGGGGATGATTCTTCTTTGTCGACTGCATTCCTTTCGGTCTTTTCATCATAAAGAGATGAGGGTGTATCATTGTTCGTATCGCTGTATGAGACGGCTGTATCCTTCGCGGCGGCAGATGTAGGCTCGGTGTTGTCATGGTAAGTCTGACTTGATAAAGACGAAGCCCGAGTCGCCGTATGGGCTTCTAATGAGGATGCCATGGGGGCGGTTGCTGTTGAGCCTCTCAATCGTCCAGATGTTCAGGATAGTTGCGTTCGGGCTTCCAGCAGTCAATTGCTCAAGATCTTCTCAGATCCCGTCTGTGCTGTCAAAACTCGAATGCAGAGAAAAACGAAAACGGTCCAACGCCATCCCTATATATTCCCTCTAATCTGACATGACATCCACATCCTCCTCTCAGCCCACAACACAAACAAACCGCCTAAACTCCGGATCCCCGACAGTTGGCAGCCATTATGTCAGATCGGCCGAAAATTGCTCGTTCGACTGAATCCAATCGATAGCGTACTATAAGAAAACGGTTAGATTCAATATCCAAGCTCCCTATTTTCTTTGCTTTTGCTGGTTCCCGTAACGAATTGTGGATACGGCCGATTTGGGCACGGAACTTCTGACCAGATCCATTCGTATGAAATTGATACGCTAGACATAGCCTTGGGCTATGGTATATTCCGAAAGGATGAATACATATGAATACGTAACTAAGTTTCAGTCGTGGCCGAGAGCTGAGACCAAGCCTGGTATGAGTCTTTCGGAATCATACCGCGCAACGCTCGCATCTGACGAATCAGACGCGCGAATTCGAACGCGCCGTTCATTGCTCATGAACTGTCATATCACGGATATGATGATAATTGGCCTTTTTGAGGATTGCAACTCCATAATCACGAACGTTGTGCTGCGGACGAAGAGGCGCGCGATTAGTAGTTAGTAAGATTACATGACTAGTAAGGGTTTGCAGGCTTGCGTGGATGGAGATGTTTCGTCCGGACGTGTTTCTGAGATGCCAAGAGTGCATGCTTGGTCATCAACGGACGAAAATGTGGACAATCTCCTCTGTAAGGCGTATAGATTAGTTATGTAGCAGCCTAGGTAGTTGGTTTGCGTCCGTTGAGACTACGTAGTTACTTGTAGGAACTGTACGAAGCACATGGGGTTTGAGGTCTATATTCTCACGGAATTAATATACTCGGCTTGCCGATCAACACGAAGGTTACGGCCGATTCAGCTATCCCTTGCTAACCATCCACGGATGGTACTCTACTTCTACGTACTAGTAGTAGCTATTTCTCATGTGAATTAAATCAATAACTGATGAAAAGAACATGTTGATGCATTCGTTGTCTTTGCATCTGTTCCTCAACATCTGCAAAAGGGGATATCGTCGATGACAAGGCAGTCTTATAATCTATAGAGACATACATCACGAAGGAGAAGATACCATCAAGAGGAAAATCATTAGCCAACTTTTCATAAATGGGGTATGTCGCTGTCTTTTCCTTAATGCTTGCTTTCACAAAAAAAGGTATAAATATCAAAAGTCATAATAGAAAACGAATGTACTCAATTCATCAATGAACAGGGAGAATTTGTATAACCAAAAGATATAGAATTCGAAATATGTCGAAAATTTCAACCAGAAAGAAGGAAGAAGTTTAAAGGTAATATAAAGGTGATATGGGTGACATGGTGACATGGTGACATGGACATCAAACAGCTGAATTTGACAAGCACAAACTTTTGTTTCCCTCAAATGAACACCACCGATTTCTTCCTAAAGCCAGCTTAAAGCCGAAAAAGAAAAACCAAGACATTTGCGCGTACGCTACAAGGACCAAGAAAGAGAGAGTTGAGATCGATAACATTCCAAGATTCAAGATCAAGAGGGTTTGGGGTATTGTTTTGAATGAAAAGACAGCAAAAATCTTCACTTCAAATGTAAGAGAAAGAAAACGGGCTTGCAGCATCACTTGCAGAAAGAAAACATTCCGTGGATAAAGGCAAAGATAGGCAGACATTTAGAAACCAGAGTCGTCAATTTACCAAGACAAGAGACACAAGAAGGGGTATTTGCCTTCATAACAGCAAAAAGGACCGCGACATAAAACCCACCAAGTATGGATTGAGCCGAAAATTATGGATATACAACAAGACAACTCAAGACTGATAGCCGCCCTGGTTGAAGTTGTTGCTCTGGTTGTTCCCGCCGGGCTGTTGCCAGTTGTTACCGGCGTTGTTTTGTCCACGACCATAACCGCCCGCGTTGCCAGGAGCTTGATAGCCCTGTCCCGGAACAGCTCCAGAGAAGTTGTTACCCTGTTGATCCCAACCACGGCCAGCCGGAGCAGGACCTGAATGTTGTCAGAATACACGCGTGCTTTGGCCGTGGTGATTCTACTGAGCGGGCTCACCTTGAGGACTCATCGGACCTCCTGGCACCCCATACTGCGGGAAGTAAGGGGATGCGTTGAAGCCGGGGCCACCTTGCTGAGCCTGGTAGCCGTCAAACTGACCCGTAGGTGGACGATCCTTGCCCCACTATATTCCGTTAGCTTAAGTCCATAACTTTGTTACACTTGCGCGCATTCAACTTACGCTGCACTTCAGTGGACGACCGTTGACTTGATATCCATTGAGCTGGCAGATAGCCATGGCTGCATTCTCGTGAGTGTCCATCTTCAAGAAAGCGAATCCACGGTCTGCCTGCAAACGAGTTTCAACAACATAGCCAAAGTTCTGGAACAATGGGACGAGATCGGTCTGGGTGGTGTACGGAGTAAGGTTGCCAACATAGCACGTTGTTTGCCATTGAGGGGTCTGGGCGACGACCATGTCATAGCTGTTGGCGCCGTGGGTCGGGAAGTGGTGGTGGCCGAATGGTGCAGTTGGGGTCATGCCCATCGCAGCCATAGCCTGCTGCTGCGAAATCGAAGGCTGTCCCTTTTGGTTGGCCCAGTTGCAGCGAATCGCCCGCGAGCCGAGCCATTCACGGTCCATCGACTTCAAAGCTTTCTCGGCGTCTTCGAATTCGCGGAATGCGACGAATCCATATCCTCGAGAGCGGCCAGTCTTCATGTCCCACATGACCCGAGCTTCCGAAACCGAACCAAAGGCAGAGAAAGCTTGTAGCAACACTTCGTCGTTGACTTCATTGCTCAAATCACCGACAAAGATGTGGAAATGATTCGATGTGTCCTCCTTGTGGGTGTTGTTGGACTGGTAGGCCCAGTTTACGCGGATTTCCTAAACCAATGAGCTTCTTCATTATAATCGGTAACCGACCTCAGTACTCACGGACTGGTGAATGCGACGGCCGTTGAGGGTCTGCATGGCTCTTTCAGCCGCGCCGGGGTCGTCGTACTCGACAAAGCCGTAGTTCATGCCTTTGCTTTGGAACTGTTGCTGACGGCGTTAGTCTGAGATGAACTTGAAGGTTGAAAAGAACGATCAAAGAAATTTGACTGCCTAAGCAATCAAATCGCAACATGAAACATAGCAGGAATGTTCAAGCCAATATGAAAACTCACATTCTTGTCCGGGATAATCTTGACACTCTGCACGTGGCCAGTGGTCTCAAAGATCTGCTTCAGAATGTCTTCGGTGACTCGAGCGTCCAAGCCGCCGATGTAGAGAGCTCTTTTGTTTGGCTCAGGAGCTGCCCGACGCACAAAGCCGCCCGTGCTGGTAGGCGACATCATCTGCCCGGACATGGGCGAAGTGATGGCTGTGGGAATCGGATTTGTTTTTTGTGGGATCACCACGGGCGGCAGCGAAGGAGGAGGCATGTGAGCACCTGTCCCCTGACCGTTTCCTTGGGCGGAGTCGAATTGGGGCTGGCCTGGTGCTCCGGCGGATGGTTGAGGGGGAGGGGGAAGAGTGGACGAGCTCGTAGGCGGCGCGTTTTCTGCCATGGCGAAAGGAGTGGGCTGGATTGAAATTGTTGATTGTCTGTATAAGCGCTTGGGTAAATCTTAGTACGGAGACAATAAGAAACAGATGAGTGGGTCTTAGGCAATGATAGTGACCCGAACAATAACAGGAAATCGACATGGAAAGAAAGACGTCTTGAAAGAGAAAGAGAAAAATGTCGACGACGACGAATGAGAGGATGAAGCGTAGCGGTTGGTTCAACAGATGTGGTTCGTGGTTCGGGGGTACGTAATTACATACCGAAGGCACCAAGTATAAGTAAATATCCAAAAGCTCTATAAGCCTTCCGGTAGCCGATATCAAGCGGTGCAAATTATGTAGCTATCTTGCTCGATGCGAGAGAGAATGCCGGAGACGAAACGATAGATTGGGTAGCGATGCGCTTTGAGGTCGAACGGACGTAGAGGAGAAACAAAACGACGACGCGGCCACGGCAAAAAGAAAATAGGGAAAATAAGCACCCGCACTAGCAGAAAGAAGAAAAGAAAAGAAAAAAAGAGCAAATGCACAACGGAGCGAGAAGCGAGACGCGAGCAGGGTGCGAAGGAGTCGAACAATCAATCGAAAGAATAAATAGTGTGCAAGTATGAGACGAGACGACAAGCAGCAATAATCAATAAACAAGCGAATTGAATGGAAGGAAGGAACGAAGTTTGGATGGGCAAGAGGCTAAGAGCCTCTTGGGGGAAGGAGGGGGCCCGCTAGCCAGGAGGGGTTTAGCGCGTGTGATCCCCTTAGTTCAGAGTTCCTCTCGGAATCCGGAGTAAGACTTCACCTTGCAACAACTGTCAGTCTGTCACACATCTTGCTCTTCTCTCCGCTGAGTACACGGGTAGCTGCTTTGAATTGGCCTAGGCAGTGCAACTGTTGGATTATTGCATACACAGAGGGGAACCTGAGGAATTTGAGGAAACTGAGGGAAACTGATCATTGTTCGACCCGAAATTGCCAGGCTAGAAATTCACGTGTTTGACAGTCAACGACTACGTGCCACACAGTCTTGTCAGCTTCTAGACTGAGTAGCGAGCAGAGATAACGACAGTGCCACATACAAGCCCCAGCATTCTTATCTCTTACAACGAGCATAATCAAGCCAAGCCGCCTCCTTACATTCTTCTCTTCAAACACCGGAGAGTTTTCCGGTGCCAGGTATTTAGACTTAAGGCAGGTGCGACCTCGTTTCTGATCCTGTCAGTATCAACCACCAAGCATCACAATGGCTACTCCGCGGTCTGCAGCAACTGCAGAGTCTCTTGAAATTTTATCGGATGCGGTCAACCAGATGGTATGTCGTTAGTTATGACGTATACTAGCACATCTGAAGCTAACGAGCTATAGCTTATTGACACTGGAAGTTTCTTCAAAAGTTCGGGGTCTTTGCAAAGCCGCGCACAGCTCAAGGCATCCATTCCTGCATCTTACCAGAGATTTCAAACTGCCTTGGACACACTGACTGAACAGATTGTAAGTTTCCATTACATGATGACCGGACTATGCTTACGCAAGATAGTTTATTGCAAAAGCGTTTCTGGAAAAAGACTATGAGAATGTTACGGCGAGGAGACTGGCGCCGAAGCCACAACCTATACCAGAGCCAGCACCTGTTCCGTCACCTGTCACTGTGCCTGCACCTCCGCCATCAGAAGATATTGCCATGCCAGAGGCACCTGTTCCGACTGTGGGCGAAGACGTGCAAGAGACTATCGAGAAACCCGAGCCAACGGAGAAGCCGATTAAAACAGAGCCTGCGACAATGCCGGACTCTGGTATGTTTAGTGACCAACCGATAACCAGCATTGAACCCATTACTACCACCACAACGGAACCAATTGCAGCTGTGAAAGTGGATGAAACGACCGACAAAGGCTTCCAACAACTGCCAGTCAGCATGGGAGACGAGATGAACTTTGATCAAATGCTTGCCACAACTGGCCAGGCTCCGAATGATTTCGATTTGAACTTCAACTTCACCAACGACGAGATTGGAGACCAGAATTTCCTTGCAGGGGCAGACTTCGGTAATGCAAACGCTACAATGGGCGGAGACACGAACAATGATAATGGTGCCAATACTATAAGCTCGCTGCTTCCAGGACTTGAGAGCTACGCTTCAAATAATGCTGGCGATAGCTTCAACTTTGATCTACCGAAACTTGGTGGAAATGGCGGCCACGATGACTTGATGGCGCCGGGTGAATCCAGCTTTGATGATCTGTTCTTGGAGAAGAATGATCTCGAAGGCAACGATAGCTTACTTGCAGGAGACGAATTGATGAGTTTGGGGGAGCTGGATGATTCTTGGCTCAGCTAGTTGGATGACTCGCGGAGATGCAGAAACAATATGCTTGACCCGAAGTCTATTGTGCTCTAGACTCGAATTCGTCACGAACCAGTTTGCGGAATTGACTATCAACGAAGTAGAACCGAAATCGCAGGGAGGTTCGACTTTCTGCGATCAAGAGAGACTCATGGTTTCTTGGAAATGGAAGAATGCTGCGTGATACGAGCTAAGATTGGGTTCTCCACCGACCTAGCATTGGTCCAGGGATGTGAACGGAAACATGAGTTTGCTTGACCTGCTCGGTTATCTTAGCAGACTTATCTATGATCGATTGAAATATATATCATCTTGTGCTGGTTAAAGTAAGGGCTAAATATGTCTAACTAGTGTATGCTGTAGTGCACGACGCCCGAGACGGCAAATACCTACTTGATTACCATGACTGTCTTTCTAACCTAGAAGTATCCGCTTTCGACTACTCAATCATGTATCCAATCAATAACGACTAGTGATCTTCCAGGCATCAGCTTAGTACAATTTTGTCAACGGGTGCATCATTGGGTAACAGGGATTCAATACTGAACAAAGAACTGAACCTAGTCGTGTAACCAACATTAAAAGCCTCGCCCCTAAGTGGAAGCTTTCGGATTCCTGGAAATGGTTGAAGCTGAACCCCTCTTAGCACGTTGCAATGCAACAGCGCCAGTGAACTACTATATAAAAGGGACTTCGAACTAGGTAGTTTGACTATGAACAGCAAGACTCGCAAATTCTTGTTTTTCCTCTTTTCTTTCGAAGACGCGAACTTACCTTGGCTGTCATTTTACGCATACGTCCCCGCTTACAGATCGATCGTATCTTTCTTTCAACCTACCGAAATGGATTCCTTTCACGAAGAAACTACAGCCGAGGAGGTACTAGATAAGCTTGGAAAGTATGCAGAGTGCAAAACATGTGTGATTCTGGCCCTCAAACGCCATTTCGAAACCCAAGACTAATATTTCCTTGTACTCTCTCCAAGACCCCATCACCGGAACCAGCAAATCCGGCATCGGCGCCGAAGTAGCCACTGCTCTAGCCACCGCAAGCCCTAACCTCCTAATCCTCGCCTCCCGCAACGAATCAAGAGTAACCCCGTAATCAACGACATCAAACTAACAGCACCACACGTCAAGACTGTTTTTGTGCATCTTGATTTTTTGGATAATACCACCATCCAGACCGCCGTCGATGAAGTCAAGACTCTAACACCCAAAATCGATGGATTGATTAATAACGCTGGTGTTATGGGCGCTGAAGCGTATACTACCTCTAAGCAAGGAGTCGAGAGCCAGTTTGCGACTAACCACCTGGGTCCTTTTCTGTTCACGAATTTGATGCTTAGGGAAGGTTTGATACCGAAAGGGGCGATTATTGTGAATACGGGGAGTTTGGGATATCAGTTGGGGGAGGTGAGGCTGGATGATATTAACTTTAACGTACTCCCTATCCCCCCCTTTTTTCAAATTCGAGGGAAACTACTAACGCGAAAAACCGTTGGGCTTTGAGCGAGAAGTTGGTCGGCGAGAAGTTCGGAATCTGAACATGGACATGCATCATGGAATAAAAAAAACTTTGCTTCGTGCCTAATCTTTTGTACCTAGCTGATTAATGCTATACTGCAAAAAAACCGTGTCAATCCTAACCATCAAAAAAAAATCATCAGCTCAACATGCCTCAAAAAGTCCCAGTGGACTCAAAGAGCAAAAGAATAAAAAACAAAAAAAAAAAAACTCACCATCTCCCACTCTTAAACCCAATCTTCTTCAGCCTCCCCCTCTCCACAAACCCACGCGCAATATACCACCTCCTCAACTTATCCCCCTCATCCGGCCCATCCGTATCAACAGCCATAACAGCCAATACATTCCTCACAAACACACCCAAACCATTCCCGCCCGCAGCGACTTTTGTAGCAGTCTCATCATCCATTCCGCCAAACTCAAAGCCGCGATGAAGCACCGACTCCGCAGCCTGTAGAATTGAGGCAAGAAGTTTTGAGCCGATGGATTTGGATTGGTGATCCGGATGGATGAAGAGGGTTAGTTCGACTGTTGAGGCGTAGGAGAGCATTTCGCCTCGGTAGGGGGAGAGGTAGGCGTACCCCAGAACGAGGTCGGAGGCATCCTCGTTGTCGTTCTTATGTTTGAGGCTTGTGTCGATGGCGACGATGTATGGTAGAAGGTGCGCTTTGATGTCGTTGTATTTGGCTAGGATGGTGGATGGCGGTGGTGGGGTCTGCCTGAATGTGAGGACGGTGTTGAGGATGTAGTGGATGTTGATGGCGCGGATTTGGGGGAGGTCGGAGGGGGTTGCATCGCGGATTGTATATGTGGCCATCGTCTTGATTATCAATGATGGTTTCAGTGTTTACATTAATGAATTTGGCAAACTGTGATGTAGATCAAAAAATGGCACTGTTTCAAATGTTCTATTGAATATATGAAAGGTGGGGGTTTGTGACTAGGCATAAAATAGATAACGTACCTAGATAATGACGGAACAGCTCGGGGCGTGGAGTGGACAAGATCCTGACGAATATCCAGTTGCGGGAAGCTGCGGGTCTGCTATCTATGACCAAGATGGTCATATTGTAGCCTTTTTCCGATATATGATGAACGATTCTGGAGTTGGAGTTGGTGTCGCAGCTCAGGAGCTGCTTCACATGGGCTATAGCCTACACATGGGTACCAAGAAGTAAATGTTGTTTTCTGTCTAAAGCTGTATCACTATGTTGGTTGTGGGTTGTGGCTAGTTATGTTTATTATTGCTAATGAAAGGCCTTATTCTATCTTTATTAATGCAGATCCCCAGCGCGGATAGCTATCTCGAACTGTTCAATGCAACAAAAATCCTGCAGGCGACATTATTTCTTTCTGGAGTAGAAGATCTGAGCATCCCTGTGTTCCTTCTTCTCTAGTATTAGCTGATACTTGCTACATCAAGGTGGCTGGTGAGCACCTCATGTACTTTTATGACCAGAATTGGCAAGCTGATACAATCAATAGAAGAGCAGAAGCTGCCTAGGGGTTTCCCTCACTTCCAAGGTTGCCTAATCTGGTCACCGACTGGCGTTTGCCTTTGCTGCCTAGATAGACAACCCCCTGATTGTCCTCCCTTAGAATTTCCATTTTCTCCTCTTGCCACTCCCACACCTTCAGCAGTTCGCCATTCTGTTTAGAGACCAAATTTGAGATTACTCCTCTGTTCTCGCTTCATTGCCTGGATATCATCCTCGGCCTATATGTGCGATCTTACTGACCGCAATGTTCAAAAGGTGCTTCACCGGCTCACCAAGTTCGGCATTACATCGAATGATGAAGACCTTGACGACGCTCGAGACGTGTTGAAAGACAATGGAAAACCGGGCTTTGATGATTCCATCGCTACTCATCTTATTGTCGAAATTCCTCGCCATCGATAAAGAAACCTTCAATGATGCCGACGCCGAAAAACACTTAATAGGAATATCCAACAATATTGGTATGTGGTAAAGCATGTCGCCCCAGACAAACTCACTTTCCTGCACACACAAAGGTCTGAAAAGTGCCAATATCAAAATTGGCTTACGCCACGTCTACTTATTTCTCGCGCTTGCGTGCCCAAGCATTGCCGAGGTCGGGGAAGATAAGATCGGCCTGCAAGAATTATCCAAAAACGTCAAACACATTCTACTCTCGAGTGAGACTCAACCCATCACCGTCAACCTTAAGAAACATCGATGACTATGTATGTCAAGTCGTTGATGACTCAGATTGGGATAGAGTCAAGAGGACCATGGGGACGTTGCGGGCGTGACACGGGGCGAACATGTTGTCTCCCGATGTCCTTTTCAGACAACTCCCACGCAGCGTGGATCTGGAAGTTCACAGAGCTCTTACACGACCAAGCGACATCTTACTGGTCTCATGAATACTCCCGAGCATGTCGCGCTGTAGTGGGAAGTCCCCAAGAACTCTTGAACGACCTGAGTGATCTCTCGCCACTCCAAAACAACAACCTTGGAACGATCAATGATGCATGGGATGGTGTGTTTAATCTGCCGTTCCTTCCGTATATTCTCTGGGTGCCTTAGGGCTCAATCTATGATGCTTTTTCTCAACCTTTTTATGCTGTTTCCTTTTCCTGTGATAATCCATCATTTGTACTCGCAGACTCAATTGCAGAACTGTGTGCTTGTCTTTCCAACTCATAGAGTGACTATTGAATCCTATGACTAGCTTCATTCTGTCACTAACAACTTGCCTCTTGTAATATAAGGTGATTGATACAATACCAGATCTAAGTATAAACCTCCACAACTCAAATCCGAAGCCCAGAACCATAATCGATATCTTTCTTGTGACGAAAGCCATTAATCAAGGTGAACGCTCCCCTTTTTTCCATCATCTGTAACCTGCTAATGTACTATTCTATTGGGAAGCCTCTGGTTAATTCGAGCCGGGTTATGTAGAGATACCAGATTTTATGAAACATGATATAGGTAGGAGCTGGGTCATCCTTATCTTAAAGAATCCTCATTTTCAGTGAAAATGATCTGATAAATTTCAATATCATGGGTCAGATTCTTGGTTACGGCTGCTGCTTATAAAAAAAAACCCTATCATTGGAAATTGCATCGGAAAATTTTTTATGACGCAACTTTAAACTAACGTGTAACAAAAAGGAAGAGGCATTGGTATCGGCTGGTAGAACATAATTGCTCCCACCATTGAAAGGGGCCGGACTTGCTATACTATGTATGCATACATGTGTTATCATGCCGTGGGGTGTGTCTATTAATAATTCCGTCAACTGGTGTCTAATTTAGTTTCACCACAGAAAGCAAAGCCTATTGTGTTCTAGAGGATCCGTCATGAAAGCAACCGTTGAACAAGACACATGGCAACCCATGATGTCAAAAAGTATCAATAAAGTGTAATCTCACATGGCAATTGAACCTTTCTATTAATTGTAATGATCGCCTCGAAATGGCTCCAATTGGGAAGAATGATGTTATAATTGAGGGAACCCACCTAGCCTTACAATCACTGAACAGTGAGCTTACTTCATGCCAAGTTAGCTGTTCATCCATATGTACTACTGCCGTATGTAGAAGATCTACAAGAGAGAGATGGTCCAGAACCAATCCAACTGATCCGAGATGCCGGTCCCGAGAACCGAGACTGCCCTTCTAATTCATGGTGATGTAATTGATACTGGTACTCATAGTAGTAGGGATTGCCACGAAGACGACGTATGATCGGCGTGAGAGAGGTACTAATATATGGCGCTGCCCGAGGCAATGTTGGATCGGTAGTGTTTTCCAGTAGTACTATAGTATGTGGTGGTCATCGTGCTTTGCAGAAGAAACAGAAGTTTCAAGTAAAAATAGAAACGATACCGGTCCGATGTACGTATTGTAATTACGCCGGCTTTGTAAGAGAGAGTGATGATGTCATAGAAGAACGCAAGGTTTATCCCCGCAAAAAAGCCACTGTCAAGGCTCAATACGTACGGAATACTGTGTATTGATACAACACTCGCCTTATTCTTCATTCTTCTTCTGACTAGACAGTATTGGACTCTTAGTTACTAGCAAGCCATGACTCGGTAGCCATATTATAATTCAGCACGATGGCCGGTGTATTTACACAATGATCGATGATCGCGCTGATGTGTTCTTGACTTTCAGACAAAGTATGCCAACCTTAAGTCTACAGTGATCACGAGATTCATCCTTAGAGCCTGGGCACGATGAACTTTCCTCGGAACAAGCCCAGAGGATCACGGATCCATCATCCCCCACACTTGTCTGAACTCAGCAATTGGTTGCTTGAGTGGAACTGTTAGTCAGTCGTGACTAAATACTGAGTTCGCACCGCTGGGTGTTGCTTACTACTAGTACTCTGAAGTCTGTATGAACACACTCTTAATAGAAATGAACAATACATAGCTAAACAGAATATATCATAGAGTACTACGTAGTATCGCAATACCGTATATCTAGCCACCGCCGTGCTCGATGCTAAGCTTTGCGTAATATGTGACTAGCGCAATACGGGGTGAAAGACGCGGCCAGTCAGATCTGCGTCATGTCATCATCTCCTCTATCATCTCGGGATTCTTTTGCGCTCTCTCTCTCGTCTGTCTGTTTCTGTATATTCACGTCTGAGATATATCGAGACAGTACTATTCGAATACATACCTTGATTCTTCGCAGATCAGTCAGACCACCTGCACATACATACGTACATACAGCGCCCCGCTGACACATCCGTACATACGTATTCCGCTCTTCCGCAACCGCAGCGCCATATGAACAAAACCAGCCTTAGCCCTGCTGACCCATTCCGGAAGATCCGTTCTTATTCATCTACATATTCCATATATCTCGTGTGATTTTCTTATCTTTTATTTACTTCATATGACTCTTTCTACGGCCATCTGACCTTGGACATTGCACAACCCTCGACGCCTATCGCCGCCGGTATCGTACATATCGGACGTTTTGTGACCTGTTGCGCGACTCGAGCAGGGGATTGGGTCTAGCGAAGTTATACTTTGGTCACATTCGCAACTTCCCTATTCGAAACTTGCAATTTGCAATCACTCGCATACGGAGTGCTAGGGTGAGCGCAAACGAGATCCGACAGTGGTGCATGAGTGGCTATTGATTATCGCCGCCACTATTGATTTTTCCTGCGGGACACCACCCCGAGCACACAAAGACTACTGTACGTCGTCTCATCTATCATATTTTTCTATTCGCTTGCTTTGAGCTTATGTCTACCCCCTTGTTTTGTATTCCTTTTTTCTGGTTCTTTTGTTTTTGTGCCAGATCAGAAGAGCGCCGATCGGAGTTGTCACACCTGCATTGTGGTCATTTAGTTTCGTTTGGAACTGTTGAATGGATGACGATAAATACAAGATGTCGTCGCATCGGACACCATCCCAGAGTGTTATCTCTGGTTGCTCTGCTTTTATGCCATTGATTTTTGTTACTGTCCAAAATGGCCAAGAGCTCAATGCGCTATCGCCCCATGACGACCTATGCCTTAGGCAATCAACATGCTAACGATGGACCGAATAAACAGAAATCAACATCCTCGTATTCAGATCATATCATCCCTCGATCTTGGCGAAAAGCACGCCGTCCCGATTTCACTGCCCCGTCCGGCACAGACCTAGTCGACCTCTGCGAGAAGCTATTGGAACGGCCGCGAGAAAGCGCGAAACGATTGTTTCGTCTGGGGACTTTGACAACTGAGGAAACGAACAACATGTCGCTAAGTGTACCCAGGCCGGGTCGATCCCGGCCACATTCAGAGATCTTTGTGGGCGCGGATGAGGAGCGAGTTGCTCAGTTTATGGCTGCCCAGATGCGGAATAGCAATTCCAGCAACATCTCACTTGCTGGAGGTGTCTCCCGGCCCATATCTCGTGATCGATCGAATAGCGATGACTCGAATATTATGAGTAACGGCACGATGCCGACGTTGCGCAATGAGCGAGTGGTAGCTACGGGGAATGGGATTACCGTTAGTGTTGCGCTGGCTGAGCCTTTGGTGTTTCTGCCGGGCTATGATCACAGTGATCCAAGCACGAAAAGATCGGCTATTTTGAGAGGGCATTTGCATATCAAGACGACCAAGTCGGTCAAGGTGAAGAAGGTTTCGATATGTTTTCGTGCGCAGGCGCAAACTGATTGGCCGGATGGTACGTTCCATTACTTATTATTTGTGTATAATGACTAATGGTTTTAGGCATTCCTCCTAAAAAGATCAACTTTCACGATAAGAAAGATATTATGACATCAGGAATGATCTATTTCAACCAAGGAGAAACCTCCATTGTACAGAATCCGTACGGTGCGCATTATTACAAAGTTGCGAATACAGTGCCGTTGGCTACGAAAGAGCCCAAGATCTACAGTGTAACCACGACGACGAGAGAGTTGTTGAAGAACGGTGCCACGACAACCATAAACAGAGAAACTGCCAGAGATCTGAAACGCCTATCTTTGCAATCCAATCATTCGCGCAGTTTCAACAAGAACGAAGCTCCCAGCACAAATCAACCACAAGCCGTGAGAAATTATCGACTATTTCCGCCTGGTGATTATCTATATGCATTTGAATTTCCCATTGATGGATCACTGCCAGAAACCATCAAAAGCGAGCTCGGATTCGTCCGGTACGACCTCGAAGCCATCGTTGAACGATCCGGGGCTTTCCGTCCAAATCTGCTTGGCAGTACCGAGATAGAAGTAGTAAGAACACCAGCTGAAGGATCTTTGGAGCAGGTCGAGCCTATCGCCATATCTCGCAACTGGGAGGATCAGCTTCACTATGACATTGTCATTTCCGGAAAATCGTTCCCAATGGGATCACAGGTCCCGATTGCGTTCAAATTGACGCCTCTCGCCAAGGTCGAGTGTCATCGGATCAAAGTCTATGTGACGGAGAATATCCAACATTGGACGCAGGACAAGTTTGTGCATAGGTTACAGCCACCGAAAAAGGTGCTGCTGTTTGAGAAGCGAGCGGATTTGCCTAGTATCAGCACGTATCCTGGAAGTAGCATGCGAGTCACGGCTGGCGGTGGTGTACAGTGGGATCAGCGAGAGGCTGCTGCTCGAGGGGAGGAACAGGTCAATCGGGGTGTTTCTAGTTTACTGGGTAATTTGTCGAACGATGTGGGAGTTGGGCCAACTGAGATGGAGTTTAGTGTGCAACTACCTAGTTGTCATACAATGAAGGGGAAGGATGAGGCGCATCGGTTGCACTTTGATACAACTTATGAGAATATCCAGATCAACCATTGGATTAAGGTATGTTCATTTCACTTAGCTGTGGCTGCAACATCGACTAATGGGATAGATCGTAATGCGCCTGTCAAAACCCGACGAAAAAGACCCAACCAAACGCCGCCACTTTGAAATCTCAATTGACTCCCCCTTTCATATCCTCTCCTGCAAAGCAACACAAGGAAACATCTTCCTTCCCGCATACAGCGACCCATCCTCCGACCCAGCAGTCATCCAGGACGAATACTCCTGCGGCTGTCCCGGTGCCCCAATGACCCGCCGAAGCGCGCCGACCAGTCACAACTCTTCTACTTCGCTCGACCAAATCAATAATACCAACGAGAATAGTACAAACACAGCTCCAACCCGCGGCCTCCCGCGCAGCTTCACCAGCGGCTCGGGCGGTCTCTCCCGCCCTGAAGCAGCACATATAGCACACGAAGCGCCCAACGAACGCGACGCACGACCCATGCACCTCCTGCGCGCGCCATCCTTTGCACCACCCGCATTCGAAGAACTCGAGCCACCGCCACCTCTCATCACACCTCCACCAGAATATGCGAGTATCGTGGGCAACAACGACCGGGAGACCGTTTTAACCGACTACTTCAATCGGTTGTCCTATTTCGAGGAACAGGACGAGGAGGAACGTGGTCTTGGACGTGTCGACGTTCCGCTTACCCCGGGTGGAAGAGTACATCGAAGTATGGACGTGCCGCGGGAATGGGTACGGTTGGGCGATGCTACTGTCCAGTAGTCCATGACTCCCTTATGAGCAGAGCAGAGCGATAGCTCTGCATCTATACGCCCTTACCTTCATTCATTCACTTTCACTTTCACTCGAAGAATACAAAAAAGCAATTTACGACTTACGACTATAATATCCGCCCGACATGTCGACATGTCTTTCCCTAACTTATCAACAGTATATACACACTAGACCGCGAACGGCGTCTTTCTTTTCTTTTCTGTCATGTCAGTATTCTTTTGCATATACTCAGTATATAGGGTGGAGGAAATCTGTTTAGTTTTAGTACTTATCTTATCTCGGTACGGGTTCTGGGGGAAAAGCGTGTCTATATTATAACTATACTATATTATGCTATCATCATCTATGACTATGACTATGAACGTTTGTCTAACTATAACTACAACAATATATTCATGAATATATCCCAAGGTGAAATTGGAGATCGCTTCAAAATGCCCAGCCTGGTCTAGCCGGTCTTGTGGTTTAACTAAGATCGTTTTGGGTATTTACCTGGGCCCTGAGTGGAGACTGATAAGCAGTGACGCTGATAAGGACGAGATCCCGAGGTCTTTTTTGGTCTCGACTTTATCTTCATCTTCTATCTTTGTTTCTTTTCTGATTGTTTTTATTTACGAGCTGAGTGTAGTTACAGGATAACAATAGCTGGTACATATACTTGATTGTTATACCCTGGTACAATACAAGATCTCGGTACGCCAATCTCAGATCCGATCTCGATCGATTCGATTAAGCAGACGAGCGGTAAGCAGACCCTTGAATCAATTGATCCCATGACTTGCACGCCTACATCGACTTCTGTTCTTTGCCGTTTTTCTGCCCAATATATTTCAAATATGGTTATTGTCACGGTCACTGCTATATCCCCGCAGACTGTCAACCCAATGCGCGATCCTCGAATCTCGATTCTTCACTCGGGACGATTGATTGGTTGCTTTCCTCGCCTCATTCTACCCTCTACCCTCTAAACAATGCCTTGTGTCACAATCCCGAAAATATCACACCACAACTTAAAAAAATCATTCTAACAACTCTCACAGCTTCACATCCGATAAAGAACAGCAAAATGCCAATCCAAATCCTCCCCCTGCAACAAAAAGACATCCCAGGCGTCGTGGAGTGTATCCAGGAAGGTTTCGCGGATGATCCGTATCATCTATGGGTTTTTGATGGGTCAAAGGTGAGTTCCCCCTTTCTACTCCCCAATATTTCCTACCGTCTCTTGTGGAGTGTGTAGAGGCTAATCAGTCGAGGCCTATCACCGAGTCAAAACCCAGTCCCTACCCTATCTATCTACCTGTCTATCCAGCTAGCTAGTGGAGGGGGGGAACTGGCGTTTTCTCGACTTGCCTCGTTCCTTTGCGGGAAAAATGAATATAGTTTAATAAAGAGAGGAACAAATCTTCTCTCACTGCCCGTTGTCTGTGGGGGATCAATAATGCTTTGTTTTATGTTGCCAAGGAGGTTGCCGACCAACAACAAGACGGTGCTGGAGATGGAGATGGAAGGGTAATAGGTGTATCATGCTGGCTTGCGCCGCAACCCGCAGCCCAAAAAAACCAGACTACGGCTAAGAGCTGGTACGCATGGTACCAACTCCAACTCCTGTCTTTTCGACAATTTCTCACAAACATCCGCTTTTTGGGTCACGGCGGTCTAATCACAAAACGCTACTGGATCTGGAAAGAGCAACAAATGGCCGCTCAACAAGAAATATGGACTGATACAGAGAAAGGGTATTACTTTTGTAATATGGTTACTGTCCGGCCCGAGGCGCAGGGCCGCGGGATTGGGAGACGACTCTTCGAAGTGGTCATGGATAAAGCGGATCGGGAAGGCGTAAAGTGTTATTTGGAGAGTTCAAAGGGAGAGCCGAATGTGAGGATTTATGAGAAGATGGGGTTTGGGTTAGTGAAGGAGATTGATTGTGTGGATGGGGGGGATGTTTGTCGGGTATGTTCTTTTTTTTTCCCTTTTCTGTCGCTTGTTGAGTTTGACGGATGGGTGATGGCTGACTGACTGGTAGTTGTATTGTATGGTTCGAGAGCCGAGGGGGGGTAAATCATAATCGTTGGGTTGAGGTGAGGTTGTTTGATAAATTGGCAAATAAATTTGATCTTAATCATGAACGTAAGAAAATAAGAGGAAAATCCGGGGAAGGCTTACATAACGGCCAGTAAGCCAATGACGCAGACCCGCTTTAGAACGTACGTAGTTCCCACTCCGCGAATAACCTCATCTCTTCTCCACCACTATCACGAACCTAAGATCTTCGCACAGTGTCTACTCGCATGATGATGACCTACTCATTCGCTCCCAACGGAGGATGAGAAAAGTACCACCGAACCAACAAAAATGAAGAAAACACTCTTACTCGTCTTTATCCACGGCTTTAGGGTTCGCCCATCCAACTGCACCATTATTGCTTTGAGCACTTACTAACTGTCGGGTTTTACAGGGCGGCAACGATACATTCCTCAAATTCCCAGACCAACTCACTGCGCTCGTCAGACATGCGCTCCCAAACATATCCGTGCAATACGTGACGTACCCCAAATTCGAGACGAGGGGCGATTTGAAAGATTGCGTCGGAAGGTTTCGCGAATGGTACCTCTTCCCCTCCCCTGCCTACCTTCTCGGGCTATTGTGCTGATGAGATGGGATGGCAGGCTACAGAATAAAGTAATAGACATCGAAGTCTCAAACTCCACGCCCTCACCCACCATCGACCCTTCCGTCCACGTAATACTAATCGGCCACTCAATGGGCGGCATCGTCGGCGCCGAAACTCTTTTGCTGTTGGCTTCCGAACAACCCATCCCTTCATTGACAGCCTCGCAGATGCGTGACTCGTCAGAGTCGATACCGTTTTTCATGTTTCCGCATATCCAAGGATTGATGGCTTTCGATACCCCATTTTTGGGGATTGCGCCGGGCGTGGTGTCGCATGGAGCGCAGGAACATTATAGGACTGCTTCGACGGCGTATAATACGTTTAATGAGGTGGCGGGGATTTTTGGGTATGGAGGAAACAAAGCTGCTAGTACGGCGGGGACGGCGACGACTGCAGCAACGACGACGACGACGACAGGGACGACAGCTGCTGGATCAGCAGCTGCAAAGTCAGCGGTATTACCCCTCCCACCCGCAACAACAGACGCAGCCGCCGACGCAGCGGCGACACCCTCATGGTCCCGATGGGGTAAAATGGCCATGTTCGCCGGCGCGGCAGGCGCAGTCGCAGCCGGCGGTGCAGCAGCACTTTACTCCCAACGCGAACGATTTAATGAAGGATGGCGATGGGTCACGTCCCACCTGGAATTTGTGGGCTGTCTTGCGCGACCCGGCGATTTACGGAACCGCGTTGCTTCTCTCGCAGAAATACAGCGGGAACGGGGGATCAAAGCGATTAATTTTTATACGTGTTTGGGCCAGGGTGCTGTGCCTATACCTGTCGATTCTTCTGCGGCAAATAAGTCGCAATCATCGTCTTTATTTCTGCGCATCCCGCGCGCCAAGGATCGCACGTTTTGCCATCTCCCAGAAGACTTTGATACCTCCGACCACCTTCTCGCGGGGGACGGAACACCAGACCATCCCGGCCTCAAATGGGTGTTAGCGCTAAACGATAAGGTGGGCGACGAAACGACGGCGCATATAAGTATGTTTGGACCAAAAGAGAATCCGAAGTATTATATGTTGGCGCATGAGGCGGCGGATACGATTGTGAAGTGGATTGATCAGGGGTGGTATGCTAGTTCTACTTCTGATCAGCCTGAAGAGGAGGGGGTGAGGGAGCCTGACGAGGAAGATGGAGGGAGAGGGAAGGGGAAGGATGATAGGGATGATTTTATTGTTGTATAGATTTATGGGACCTATAAGTTACCCTAGGCTAGGTATGGTGCATGGAGTACTTTTCAGGAATTTCCAGAGTCGAAATGATTCATGAGTGTCAAGTCAAGACTTCGATAGTATATTATGATCATATCATTACACGAATCGCCGTTCAGTATGAAGTATGTACTTGTACAACAGCTACAGCAAAGAAAGAGAACATTATTATACCGCAATAAGATAACTTTATGCAACGGTAACGACAAAAGTAATAAGTATATGCTTTTGATCAACACAACGAAGTGCTCAAAAACAAGCGAATGTCCGAATTAATAAAAAGAAATATCATGTGCCGAGAATAAGGGGGTCGATATATACAATAACGCCGTCATCATAGAATTAGAAGAAGCTCATTTGTGTCGAATGCGAAAGTGAGGGCTAATAGCCGGAGTGATTACCGCCAAAAGTCGACGAGCGATAGTGCGTGCTGGGTGCGTACTCGGAGCCTCCATCGGGATAGATGGTTAGACGACGGTCTTCTTCGTACATATCCTTGACATCCCAATTATTCGATTTGACGCCCACGGAGAATTCGAGGTCTTCCTTTGTAATGGAGTCCCAGTATTTGTAAATCATCATGACCGCAAACAAATTGCAGACTGTGCCGAAGAATAGACCATCAAGATAATGCTGGATTCTGTCGCAGATTGTGGCGCTGAAGGCGTAGACGAGGACTTGTCCGACGACGAAGAAGAAGACACCCAATGCAATGTGGCCTAATGGCCAGCGGTCGTCCAGCGTGTTCCAGACGAGGAGGAGTTGCATGACGACGTAGATGAAGAGGCAGATTGCGTTTAGAACGTAGACTACAACGAACAATCCAACAGGGTTCGCGGGGTCTAAGCCAACCCAGCCCTTGAATGTGAAGAGAGAGACGATGAAGGATATAACGAACATGCCCGCCGAGCTGGCTCGTAATAGCCACACTGACAGATTTGTCCCGTCTTCGTAGAGTTGGAAGCCGACAAAGCCGTTGATCAGTAAACAGGTACAAGTTGCAGAGGCGAGGCCGTTTTGCACGGCCACGAACCAGGGGAATGGCCCACTGCCGGGGGGCACGACGCCGGCGTCCACGACGAGCGAGAATGCGGTTAGGAGCATGTAGAGGTAGAAGAAGTCGGTGATTTCTTTGCGGCCTTTTTTCACTCCTCATCAGTCTTTTGTATTTCACATCGGCGTAGATGTACTCACCAACAGCGGTAAATTTAGACCGCACATGCAAAATCATAATAACAGTCATCGCCAACGCAGCAATGTGCGCAAAATCAGATGCACCCTGGAAAATGATTGTATTGCCGACATCGATGTTTCGCGCATAACAAGTCGGCAGGATTCCGTTTGAGCCCTGGATGGGCGACTTGGGTCCGATTAGGGCACATAGCGGTACCGGTGCAGTTTGGCAGAAGCTGTCTAAGCTAGTGATTCCACTCATTTTGATTTATATTTCGGTAGGTGTAGGTTCGGCTCAGATTTTGGTACAGGTAGAGGAAGTGGGAGGAAAACCCTCCAGGGCCAGCTGGTGAACGCCCCGAGAGGGAAGAAAACGAAAGTCGAGTTATTGTATTGTAGCGAGCGTTGTGGTTTGCATATAGCAATCCACTTGTACGTAGTGAGAAAGTATCGAGGACTGACACCGGACAGACTGAGCAAGGCCCGACGTGAGGCTTTGATTCAATCTGTGAATGATGTTTCTGTTGCTCGGCCAATGTCTCATCCTGGCGCGTCATGTGACTTGGGTCTAAAAAAAGTCACGTGAAATGATCTATATAAATACAACCAATCAGAGTGTTTACTCTATCTGACCGTCTAATGTACAAGCATTTTTTGATTCTATCATCTGCTCAAGGATGAGAATGATGACGCATATATACTTAATGTATACTCACATTTTTCTATATGAAATTGCGGGTCATTTGATCACTTGATTAGTCCCATCAATCATCGACTACCCCTTCACTGCAGTCGAAATCTACTCATCGCCCGATATAACGCAACCATGGAGACCACTTCGGCAAACAGATCCAATAACAATAACTCTGATATGTCCAATGATGGCGAGCGCGAGCTGTTCAGCCCAGTCCTGGCAAGCATCCGAGTTGGGAATCTTGCCGAATATGCATCCAACATCCGCAAGAGCCTTGTCCAACACAGCGGAAATTTCAAGGTAGCAACAGTCGGTTCGCCGATGTTCGGCTCTTATCATGTCTTATATCCATTAGGATTTGACGATGGAGATTGCTGGCTGTTCAAAGTCCCCATAAACGGCACAAGGGATAAATTCTGCGACTTGGACGCCAGAAGCATACGATCTGAAGCTCTTACAATGCGCTATCTACAGAAAAGAACAACTATTCCGATTCCCGATGTCTTTTCTTTCAGTGAAAGTTGCAACAATGAGCTCAATTGTCCGTTTATCCTCATGGAATATATCGACGGAAAGCCATTATATGATATCTGGTTCGACAAAACACTGCCGAATGACATCCTTGAAGGCCGACGGACTAAAAGCTTGCAAGGCGTTGCAGCTGCAATGGTTCAGCTGAGTCAGGTTTCATTTGAACAAGCCGGATTGCTTTCCTTTAACGAATCGAATGGCGATATTGATATCAATCCCCTCAAAATTGAGCCTTTACGTCTACTCAACAATTGTGCCATGCTTGAACACATGAAAGATGATGATTATGATGAATTGCCAATCTATCTAGAGGCAGGACCATTCCGAGATCCTAAAGACTACTTTACTGCTGTTCTAGACTACCGAGAAAAAGGTCCTACATCAGATTTAACACGCGGCCAACTCATCCTTCTCCGAATGCTACTAGGTTGGATCCCAGAGCCAGAGCTAAGAGGGTGCCAGCCATTTGTTCTTGCTCATCCGGACCTGGATATACAGAATGTTCTAGTTGCAGAAGACGGTACATTACAAGGAATCATCGATTGGGATGGGGTGTGTTCTGTGCCTCGAAGTATCGGCAATGAAAGATTTCCAAGCTGGTTAACTCGTGACTGGGACCCCTCCATGTACGGGTGGAATGAAAACATGGAACGTGGTGTTGAACCACTCGGGGTATAGGAGGATACCCCAGAGACGCTGAGAAAATATAGATCCATCTATACAGGATTTGTGCAGTCTTTTGCCGATTCGAACGGCAATCAGCTCTTTGGCCTGACTCGCAACTCGTTGATTCGAAAATCTGTTCATTGCTGCCAATGACCCCGTCTGTACCTCTGGCATTCTGCAGAAGGTTTTCGGTGAAATTCAAAACCTTGTTCGCGCGGGTGTGCTCCATTCAGCAAGCAGTGACGAAGAAGGGTTGAAGAATTCGATATTTATAATATCTCATGGGCTTTGAGCGAGAACCGGCTGAGTGAGCATTACTCGAAACTTCTCAAACATGGCTTTCATTTGTTATTGAAGGGCAAAGAAGTCTTGTAGTGGCACTTGTATTCCATTCATGGATGCCGATAACCCTAATCTTTAAAAGAATTACCCATATTCATAATGAACACATGAATCAACTTTTATATTTTACTTTATAAGTAAGTCTTTATTAACATGACAGGCTATGCAACTATGTCGACCAAGATATTCATGCTCCTGTCTAAGCAAATTTTCGTTCTCGAGCAATTCAGGCTTCCTAGAACTGATATCTAAAATCCGGTGCTCGATCACTCCATGCTTCCGGTGGAATTGTTGGTTCCCTCTGCCAGAGCTACATCCTTCTCTCGCTCTCTCTTCTTGTAAAGAGCCAGTAGAACCCACCAGCCACACCACTCGAACCCCAAACAACATAGTGACCATGAATGACCTAACACAAACCCGGGTGCTGAAGACGTCTGATATATCTGACCTGCAACGACACCTCCGATGTTGGTCAGTGACAGCATAATCCCAACACTTGCTGCTCGTTTACCATCTGGAGCACAGTTCGATGAAAACCAAGCAAGATTTGTTCCGGTACATAAGTAGCATGCTGTTGAGATTAGATATGTTGCAAAATATTGAACGCCTGCTGAGAGTCGATGGCGACTGTTGGCAACCAAGATCGCGTAACCCGCGATGCCGAAGGGGGCGGAGATGATCAAGGAGATGAAACGGGCTTTGTATTTATTTGAGAGAACGGCACCAACGGCGTAGACGATTGCACCCCATATATTTACTGTTAATCAATTAGTAGAGGTCAGAGGAAGCATTTGCAAGGCGAGGGTTACTGACCTGGGACAACTAGATACTGGGCTTGAAGAGTTGAAAAGTGGAATCCATCCTTCAAGATAATAGGAAGAAATGTGCCAAAACCTAAAGATTTCGCATTTAGTATAACTCAGGTTGGGATAGAAACGAGGCTCACCATAAAGAATAGTCATAACACAAATCTGTATAGATCCATGCAACCAGCTCTTGACATCCTTGGCAGCCATCTTGATATTCTTCCATTTGTAGTGATCATATCCACCACTATATGCTGCAGTTGCCTCGGCGCGGTGACGCATAATCACCCTATCTTCCTCCGTCAGGAAGTATGCGGTTTCAAAGTACAATGAATACACATAACCCGGCAAATACGATGGTTATGATGCCCTCTATGATGTAGAGCCTATATTATGGGTCTTGTTAGTTGTAATTCAAAAAGGGGTACAGTAGTGATGTACCATCGCCATCCTCTATATCCCGCTACACTATCCATGTAAAGAATTGCATAGGCTAGTAGACCGCCGAATGCCCCAGACAGAGCGGAAGCCACTGTGCATTCAGTCAAAGGTTGACCTCAAGTATGATACGTTTTAGGCTTACCAAATAGAAAAGATATCCTGGTAGCAAGTTCCTCTCGCTTGTACCAGTCACAAAGGAATAATGCCATAGAAGGGAATAAACATCCCTCAAAAAGTCCTAGGAGAAGTCGAGTCACGGCGCGGGAAGGAAACCCCTGTATGAATCCAGTGCACATGCAGACTAGACCCCAGCAGAAAGCGATGAATGGAATGACTCGGTTGTATTGGAGACGTTTGACGAGGATGGATGTCGCGAACAACTGTCATTAGCATGGCTCAAGTAAACGTTCGAATCACAGTGTAATATTTACTTCAGCAATGATGTAGAAAATATAGAATATCGAGATGCAAATCTGTTACTTGTTAGTAGACTTTAGGGTATGACAGCTATAGAGTGGACTAACATTCAATTGATTCCCCTTGAGTCCGATATCAGTACTGAGGCCTTGCGTGACTGCATAGCCAATCTATCAATTGATGAAAATACATGAGCAAGCAGTTTATATTGGCGTTAGATCCTAGAGAAGGGTACGTACGTTACCACGATCAAGGTATGAAATAAGATTCAACAACATCATCACTGGTGCAATGAAGCAGTCCAATTTCCAAACCACCGCACGCTCACGTTTGGCATATTCTTCGTTTGATAGACCGTCACCGTCGTCGCCAAGTGCAGCCTCTGCAGGTTTCTCAAATTCAATGTGATCTTCATGTTCTTTCTCATCCATTTTTTTTGGGACTTTTTATATGATCATTGAGATATAAGAGTAAAAGTAATCAAATATCTTGCACTTTTTAGGCAGAGGGAACTAAACGGTAGCTCGAATATCTGTTTCTGGACATCTTATATGTACCGTCTGTATCTCAAGCATATATATTGATCCATGTTCAATAGCTATTATGCATAAATCGTACCTCCACCCTATGCAATAGTGGGACTTTTACCCCGACCTTTCCCCAGATTTCACCCCCATGAACTTGCATCTATGTCGTATATAGACCGGAGACAATCCCATATCGCAACCAGCCGTTACGGGCTCACCGTGTCGGTCATTCCGCATGAGTCCACTCGCGTGCTCTCATTCGATATCGACCGGCCCTTGCTATATTTATTCCGTACTATGGTACTCTGTACACAATTTTACACAACTAGATATGCAGCTAGCGAACTAGAGCCATATTAGCGTAAGCAGTCGCCATAGTGAGGTTGCTCCGTACCCCAATGCATTTCTCATGTGTAGCTTCAATCCTGGTACGTATGGATTGGTTGTGGTAACATCACAGGCACAGTAGATTAGCTCTTTTACCTGTAGGCACAATTGTTTAGTGGCAGGTTC